>JAQGBT010000774.1:0-42382 GCA_034698585.1 Disparrhopalites patrizii | reverse complement strand
ATTTTCTTCGTCTTTACTTTTTTCCTTTTATTTATTTTCTTCGTCTTTACTTTTTTCCTTTTATTTATTTTCTTCGTCTTTACTTTTTTCCTTTTATTTATTTTCTTCGTTTTCACTTTTTTCCTTTTATCTATTTTCTTCGTCTTCACTTTTTTCCTTTCTTTTATTTTCTTCTTTACTTTTTTCCTGTCTTTTATTTTCTTCGCCTTTACTCTGTTCCTTTCTTTTATTTTCTTCGCCTTTACTCTGTTCCTTTCTTTTATTTTCTTCGTCTTGTTTTCTTCCGTTATTTTTTTCCGCTCGCTCTTTTTTCTGCTTCTCACCTTTCTTCCTTTCGTCTTTCTTTCCTCTCTGTCTCCCTTTTTGGGTTTGCTACTTTCCTATCTATCGCATTCTTATTCGTTCACGTTCTTTTTCCCTTTTTTACCGCTCTTTTTTCTCCTCGCTCACGTTTTTTTTTTTACTTTGCCTCTTTCTTTCTCTTTTATCTTTGCTCACTTTCTCTCTCTTCTTCTCAAATTCGTTCTTTCTCCCTATCGACCCTTGATCTTTCCCGCTTTAATTCTCTGACGATCCTGTTTATCTCTATGTGTCTCTTCCCTTAATTGACTTTCTTTTCGTATTGTCTTTCTCCCTCTTTTTCACTCTTTGCTTGTTCTACATTTTTTGTTTCTTTTTTCTATTTTTTCTCTCCCTCCATCTACCGAATGGTTTCTCTCCCGATCCTTTTTTCTGTACCGATGCTCAATATTTTTTTATTTTCTGCTCTGTTGATTTCCTTTTTTCTCTAATTCATACTATCCCTCTTTGCTTCTTTCTCTAGTTCGTTCTTTCACTTTTTCATTCTTTCACTATTTTATTTTGTCTCTGTTTCTTTTTTCTCTGTTTTCTTCTTTCAGTATTTTATTTTTTCTCCTTTTCTTTTTTTCTCTATTTTATCCTTTCAGTATTTTATTTTGTGTCTATTTCCTTTTCTCTCTATTTTCCTCTTTCGCTATTTCCTTTTTTCTCTATTTTCTTCTTTCACTATTTTATTTTGTCTCTATTTCCTTTTTTCTCTATTTCGTTGTTTCATTTTTTCATTCCTTTACTGTTTTATTTTTTCTCTATTTCGTTGTTTCATTTTTTCATTCCTTTACTGTTTTATTTTTTCTCTATTTCCGTTTTGCTCAAGTTCCTTCTTTCACTATTTTATTTTTTGCCTCTTTCTTCATTCTCCCCTCTTTCTCGATCTCTCTCCATCGCACCCTTTCTCTCACATTCTCCTTTTCGGTCACTTTCCCTTGATTGTACTCTTTCTCCCTTTATTCTCCTGCCTTTCTATCCTACCTTTCCCTCGCCCCTTCCGTTTTCGTCTCGCTCTTGATACTTCTCGCCTTTTCCCTGTTTTCGTCTCTGCATCTTTCTGTCTTCCTCTCCATCTTTCTCTCTCCGTCCGTCTCTCAGTATCTATTGCCTTTGCAATGGTCTGATGAACCCCTTTCCCCCCATCTCCGTGGGAATGCCTGGGAGAATTAGAATCCAATTTCCCAATCAGCTCCTTGTGTGCACGCCCCTGTATGTGTCCGGGGAAAGTGTCCCACCATGGATGTAATCATACTGTGACATTATATTTACTCTCCATTTTATTGTCCTTTTATTTATTTTTTTGTTCGTCCCTCAAAGGGAGAAAAAATAGTCTGTCAAAGTGGTGAGTGAAATATTCCCTTTTATTTCCTTCCACTTTATCCCTCCTCCCCCCCGCCCACAAGCGTTCAGGGAGTGTTTACCAAAGCTTTATTTCCTATACAAAGGACAAGCATTTATTTTCTTTTTGTTGGGAAGGGAAAAAGTGTTCCTTTTTTTATTCGCCACCTTGCGTGCTAAAATTTTTTTTGGAGGAGGAAGAGTCTTTTATATTGAATGTGAATTATGAAGCTGGTGATATTTTGGGGTGGTCCCGCCGGATTTTAATTGGGCCAAGCTGATTTATTGCTCCTGCTCCTCCCATTATGCACTAAAGGAGCTTGGTGCAGAAATTTTTGGAAATTTTGGGTGGTAAATTTTGATTTTCGGGGGTTTATTCACACAAATGCACTGACCTTTTCCGGGATTTGTTCTTGCATAAATAATAACAAAGTAACAAAGAAAAATAAAAGCGGGAGTTTTGAGATGATAAATTCCAGATTTATTTTTGAAAAATTTATGGCACAATTTTTCGGCTGGAGGCAATAATTCACAATTGTTTAGGAGAATATTATGGCTATGTTTTTTTTATTATTTGAACTTATGCCGTTTGGGAACATGGAGCCTTGTAAAACAAATGTCACTCTAAAGCGGTATCAAGTATTTCTGGGGGGATCATGTTCTCTTGTATTTCTTTTATTGAGTGCTTTCTCCGCCATGGAATTTCCAAGGATGTCAGGGCTAAGAGACTCCGGATTCCCCGGAGATTGCAAAGCCCTTAAGTGGCTTTTTGCTCCAAGATATTTTTGCCGTGTTTATCCTTTTTTATTTCGTTCTTTCTTTTCCGCTCCCGTTTTTGTTTTTCTTCTGATTTTGGTACTTTCTCCGATTTTTTTGTGGGATTGAATGGCTTGTTCCGTATGGGACTTTTTGTATTTTGATATTTTGATAATACATCATGTTCGTTTCTTTACTTTTCCTTACAGTGAATTCTATCGATAATGAATGGCGTATTTATCTGTGTATGCTTTTTTTACAGTGCTCTAGTTATGTTCGCTCTATTGTTTTTAGGTTTTCCCATTTTAATCATTTTGAACTTCCCGCTTTATTGTTATTTGTCGAATTTATTTTAATTATCTTCGTTTTTTCTGATTTGACGGTTTTAACTTTCGATAATGTTTTGATGATTCTTGCTTTCTCTGTTGCAATAATGGTTGTTTTCTCCATTGATTTATTGATTTTATGTTATGTTTTATGTATTCTGGGAAGTTTTGCCTTTTTCGTTTTGATTCTTTTATAATTTTTGCTTTCTCTTATATGGTCATTGCTTTCTCTTTTACGATCATTGCTTTCTCTTTTATGGTCATTGCTTTCTCTTATATGATCTTTGCTTTCTTTTTTATGGTCGTTGATTTATTTTTTATGATTTTTGCTTTCTCTTTTATGATTTTTGCTTTCTTTTTTATGGTTTTTGCTTTCTCTTTTATGATTTTTGATTTCTCTTTTATGTTTTTGATTTCTCTTTTATGATTTTTTATTTCTCTTTTATGTTTTTGATTACTCTTTTATGATTTTTGATTTCTCTTTTATGATTTTTGATTTCTCTTTTATGATTTTTGATTTCTCTTTTATGAATTTTGATTTCTATTTTATGATTTTTGCTCTCTTTTTCATGGTCTTTGCTTTTTCTTTTATGATTTGGGCTTTCTCGTTTTGATGCTTCTTTTTGATTTTTGCTTTATTTTCTAAAAAAATGTTTGCACTTATAGTTTCATGATTTTTTAAAACGTGCTTATGGGTTTTGGTTATTGTCATAAGTTTTTGCTTTCTGTGTTGCGATAATTTTTTGCTTAATCTATTTTCACGACTTGTTGTTTCTCCATTTTGATGAATTTTTGCTTTCTCTATTTTCAGAATTTTTCAGAATTAATAATTTTACATTTAGCTTGCATTACATTTTAGCTTTCACTGCGTTTAGCGTACGTTACTGTTACTTTATATCTACTTTTACTGTTATATTTCATTATATCTGTTACATTTTCTCCATTTGGCCGTTTTGCAGATACCAGAATTTATTGCTGTTGGTTTCCGATTTTGAACATTTCTCCTGCTTTCTCCTTTAAATTCAGCCTTCAACCCGATCTTGTTGATGTTCCTCCTAAAACGGAAGCCATATGCACTTGTTTTTTCCCATAAAATGTAGATTTCCTCGTCCTAGTATTTGATTGTTGCCTAACATTCCCCCTTTTCTCCATATGAGACCTTTTTCTCCCTCGCCTTTGAACATTCCCCCGGCCTCTACTCCAATTTCCAATTTGAGTTGTCAAGTAACAACCTCTTTGTCTCTGCCCCCTGTGGTTTGGTATAGGGGAATATGAGTGTATTTGGTGATATATTTTCTCTTGATAAACATCTCCTCGTTATCTCTCTGGCACTGGGATAGGAAATGTTTTTGAAAGCCAGGAGTGCTTAAGTGTGTGCGTGTGTGTGGTGTTTATTTTTTTTTGGCTCTCTCTCTCGCTTTCTCTCTGTGGATTCCGCCATATACCGAGTGTCATTTTCACGATGTTGATCCACCTCGGCCGTAAGTGCTTTTGTCAAAATAGTACTTTTTGTCTCAGGGCTACACCCGTTTACTTTTCCCATGCATTTCCCCAGTGCTTTGATTTTTTCCCCTCCCGTTTGATTAAACACTTTCCGCTTCTCGTCTCTCGCTATTTACGCGTCTGGCATTCGGTTTCACTCAGCGTCTCTGGGAACATTTTCCAAATCTCTCTTTATTTCTGTCTCTTTCTCTCACTTTCTCTCTCCCTCACTGAGTTCTCTCGTTTGTCTGTATTTCTTTAACCTTTCTTTTTTTTCTCTATCGTCTCTCCTAAAGTTTGTCTTTCTATTTCTCTTTGATTTTGTTTGCAATTCTCTCTTTGTGCTAACTTTTTCCCGTTTCTGTGTAGTTCTCTCTTTTCTTATAGTTATTTTTTTGCTTTTTCCTGCAAATTCTGTTTTCGTAGTCGCTCTCTCTTGCCTCAATTTTCGTAGTTGCTCTCTCGCGTCTCTCTTTTTTAGTCGCTCTCTCTATCTCTCGCGCCTCGCTTTTCATATTTACTCTAACTCTCGTCTCTCTTTTCGTTCCGTCGTCTCTCTTTTAGTAATTCGTTCCTCTCCCGTCTCTTTTTTGTAATTTATTTTCCCTCTCTCATCTCTCATGTTACATTTAAATTGCCTCTCTCGTCTTTCTTTTTATAACTATTTGCTTTCTGTCGTCTCTCTTTTTGTATTTATTTTCTCTCTTTCTCTCATCGCTTTTTCTACTTATTTTCAATCTCCCGTCTCTTGTTTTATATTTATTTTCTCTCTCTCATCTCTTTTTATATTTATTGTTCCTCTCTTGTCTCTTTTTACCCATTATTTTCTCTCTCTCGTCTTTCTTTTTATATTTATTTTCACTCTCTTCCATCGCGCTTACGGCATTTGTTCTCTCTCTCGTGTCTCTGTTCGTATTTGTTTCCTCTCCCGTCTCTTTTTATGAATTATCTCTCTCTTATCTCCCTTGTTACATTTAAGTTCCCTCTGTCGCCTCTCGCTTTACATTTGCCTGCCTTCTCGTCTCTCTTTTTATATTTATTTTCCCCCTCGTTCTTCTTGTATCGTATTTGTTCTCCCTCTAGTCTCTATTTTCGTATTCTTCTCCCTGTCATTTCTCGTATCGTATTTGCACTCTCTCTCACCTCTCTTTCTATATTTATTCTCCCTCTCTCGTCTCTCGTTTTGCATTTACTTCCCCCCTCGCTCGTCTCTTGCCGTATTTGTTCCCTCTCTAGTCTCTCTTTTTGTATTTTTCCCCTGTGGTCGCAATTACCGCATTTCTTCTCTCTCATCTGTCTTCTCATTTGCTCTGTCTTGACTCTGTCTAACTTGTCCTGTTCTGCCTCTCTCTGTAACTAGTTCTAACTCCAACCCTCCCGTTCAGATATCTACCATACCTTCCCCCACCAGTAAATCCATGCCAATTTAACACTGGATTTTATTTCTCACCACATAAGAAATAAAAAAAACGTGAGAAAAACAAATCGAATGCAATCCAACAAAATAGTTTGTATTCAAAGAACGTGGGTCCCTTTTTTTACTCTGGTGGATCCCACCAACGAAATTCCTGGGAGAGGACAATCCCCAGAAGCCTCCAAAGACAACAAGTTCTAAGGCCGCTCTTTCAATTTCTAGTCAAATTCTCCCCCATTTACAAACCGTCAATTTATTCTTCCTTGATTTATCCCCGCATAATACCCGCACATTCCCCCGGCCGATGTACACACAAATGGCAATCTGTTTATTCTCATGTGTTGAGAGCCAGAAAAAAAATCCGGGACAAATACCGATTCATCTCCATCTTGAAATCCCGGGGCTTTCCATTTTCTCCTGGAAACTCCCGCTAACGTGGAAATAAGGCAGTGAGAGAAAGCGGAGATTTAAGGAGGGAATCCTTCAAATGGCATGAAAAACACGGGAAATCGGGTGAAAATAGGTGAAAGTCTTGATAGGGTGAAAGCTGGAATGGTGAATGCTAAAGTGGTGAAAGCAAAAGGGGGAAAAGCGAGAATGGTGAAAGCTAATACAAAATTTAAAGGATGACTAAAGAATCCTGGAAAATGAGGGGAGAGAATGGTGAAAGTTTAAATGTGCCAAAAAACACTTCTCACTATAAGAGAAAGCCGCTTTGGACGTGTCCGAAAAAAATAATGTTCTACAAAAATAAGGTGAAAGTCCATGCAGAATTAATGGAGGAAAAAAGGGAAGCTACAGAGAAAGATTGCAGGAATAAAAAAAACAAGGATTTGTGCTCAATCTCAATTTTCACATCAATCCATTTCACTTCACACAACTTTCTCTACTTTCTCCTAGCCTTTTTTTCGGAAAGTAGGAGTATATAGGATTAGATGAGAAAGGAGGTGAGTGGGAAGAAAAAAGGAAAGCAAAGGCAATTCTTATCTCGCATGAATCCCTAATTAATTACTGCCCGAGACTCATAAATCTCTCTTTGAGCCCTTCGCTCTACTCCAGGAATGACGGAGGAGATTGTGGGAAGAGAGACAAAAGGAGAAAGCGACGGAAATGCAGGTTTTTTAGGGATATAAATGGAGGATAGCTGGAGATTTTTTGTGGAGCTCCCTTACTATTACGGTAATAGTAAGGGATTTATGCCGGTTTGAATCACATCAATCAAGCTTTAAATTTGGTTTTGTATTTTATTGCTCAAATCCAGTCGCATTTTCCAATGAATTTAGTTTTCGTGCCCACCTTCACGTCTTCAGGCGGTATTAATTTCTATTCATATTTCGTTTTCCATCCAAACGGAATGTTTTTAGGCAAATGAAATTAATTTTTGACTAAATCCTCGATTTATTTTTAAATAAATTAAGATCTTAGATTTTTGTGGCCAAAATAAATGGATTTGTTGGTACAAGAACAAATATTAGGTTTTCAAGTCCAAATTGACCATTATTTGGAGATAAAATACAATTTACTATTTTTAAACCAAACCAAATTGTTACTTTTTTCATCAAAGCAGATTTTGTGCTTTACAACCGAATTGGCTTATTTTGAAAGTCAATGGTGCGTTTTTAAAGTAAATGAATTGTTTCTTTTTAAACGAATATTTACCGAGTAAATTTTAAAATTAATTCGGAAGAAAGTGTTTATTTTCAAATCTAAGAATTTTCAAATGCATTTTTTTATTTAAAAAAAAGAAACCACATTTTGTGTTCTCAACCTAGCAAAAGTTTTGATTCTTCAGAATTCATGTCGAATTTTGCGTATTCAGAATATCAAATAAAGTTTAAATAATCAATCTAAATATTGTTTAACCAAACCAAATTGTTTATTTTTAATTCAGATTAATTTTGAATAATGAGACGAATTTAAAGATAATATTTCAGATTTATTTTCAACTTAAACAGTGACTTGACAACCAAATCGGTTAATTTAAGAATTAATTTCGAGTTTTTCAAAATGATTTTCGTCCTAATTTAATTCCACTTTTTTCGCGTTTGCTCTTGTGCGTTTATCAAAACGCAAAAATTGTGTTTGGCTGAATCACTTGAATGATTATATGAAAAATTCTGAAATTCGTCCATATCAATGTACATTTTCGTTTGTAGTTTTTAGGGAAATCTAATATCCAGCTTATAGAATTGGTATGGGCAATGATTTTTACCTTACTCCTCGACCGGGAGTGATCATCCTTGGAAGGACGTCGGGCGTGCACGGCGGCGGGTCGTTTTTGATCCATTTGATTTCGGATCATTCTTGCCGCTGCAAACGCCATGGTTACTTTTTTTTTTAACTTTCACCAACTTTCTTTCAAAAATTTAAGTTCCAAAAGAATTGGGATTCACGCAAATGTTTATTTTTCAAAATTCGGAATGTCCTTGTGATAATTGCGGTAACTTTGAATATTTTGGTGAAAAAATCTCAACCACCGTTATGGCACTGAAGTAAAAGGCTTGCTTTCTCCAAATAGTTTTTTAATGAACAAATCAACAGTGAAAGTCCAGTCTCCTAGATGAAGCTATCACAAATATTTTGCCTAGAAAAAAAACTTTCTTTGTTATAAATCTTTTGAGGAGAAAGTAATTCACACCTTTCCACTTGGTATGATTAGTTTATTAAAAAACTTTCTAATCCTTCAGAGCACTTGCGAATATTTGTGTTGTAACTTTCTCCGACAAACGAATCCGGACTTTGTCAACTTCCTGTTGGAACGCGCTAAGTAAAATTTCTGGGAAAAAGTCAAAACAAGGAGAAAGTTCAAGTGTGTGAGAGAAAGCGCAAGAGAAATAAACACAATATTTTGACAGACAATTAACCGGAAAACGTAGCAGTTTTGTATCCGAAAATCAACCAGCAAAAGTAACGGTTTGGTCAGAAAATTAACCGGACAAATTAGCAATTTGTGTCCGAAAATTAATCAGAAAAAAGTTTGAATCCGACAATTAGCCGCAAAACGTAACAGTTTGGTTCAGATAAATACCCAAAAAATCCGAGGAATGTCCCCCGAAAAAAAAGAAGTTATTTTCACCAAGAAAAATTCCGGCTTGGAGAAAGTCTCTGATTTGAAGATAAAGTACTACTTTCCCTCACAAAAGATTTCCCCCAAAACAACGGCCAAAAAAATCTTCCTGAAGAAAATTACCGCCCCTAACAAGCTCCTTTTTGCAGCTCAAAAACACCGGAATAAAAAAACAAGTTTATCCACAGCAAAAAAAAAACCGGGAAATTTTCCGGTGATAATATGAAAACCCCCGAAATTTTTTATATCCACTTGTCCTTACTATTATTATCCCCCCAAGAAAAAAACTCTTTACTTTCTCTCAATGGACTTTCTCCTTATTTCCCCCTTTTACTTTTTTTCACGAGACCCCAAAAAAGTTTTGTGTTGCCTCCTCTTCCACTCTTTGCCTTGTGTGTGTGCGGAGAGAAAAGCGTGTGTATGTGTCTAGCGGCAACTAATTTGCTCCTGTGTAAAAGACCACCAGGAAAAGAAAAAAAATTGGGGAGAGAGAGCCTTCTCACTTTTCCCTTTCTCCTTCTTTCGTCCGGCTCCGTGTGTGTTCAACTCAAGAGAGTAAAAGTATGTGAAAGAAGTGAGTCAAAGAAGGAACGAGAGAAGAAAATAAAATTGGGTGAGAGAGAGAGAGAGTGAGGAAAAGTTGAGGTGGAGGAGGAGAAAGCGAGGAGAGGAAAACAAGAGAGAAAGAGAGAGAGAGGGAAAGAAGCTGTAGAGAGAATAAAAGATGGAAAATAGATTTTTGTTGAAAGTGAAAATATCTATGTCACTCCCTATACACTGGAATGATGGGGAAAAGTGTGTGGGAGATTCTCCCCAACGAACCAAAAGGGATCTGGCTATACCGTAAATGTTACAACTTTCACTTTTTTTCACCCACTTTTCCCATTCTCTGGCCTGGCATTACTATAAGACGGGGGAAAGAGGGATATATAGGGAGACACAGAAGGAAGACGTGGAACGGGGAGGGAAATACAAAAGGGATGCGAGGGTGCCGGCGGGAGGGGCAAGGCGATAAAAGGATCCACAGAAAATCCGATGGAGAACGTAAAGAAAGACGGAGTGGCGAGCCTTGCCTTTCAATAATAGCGAAAAGAGATAAAAAGACCAATATGGTGGAGAAAAGAGGCAAATCGGAATGTGATACAGATGAAAATTCTCATGTTATATCCTTATATGACCAACGTCGTACATTTCAAGTAACATTTCATTGACGTTTTTGCAGAGAAAGTTGGAGAAAGGAGAAAATCAAAAACTAATGGCGACAAAAAGAAAATCAGGAGGGGAAAATATCCGGAAAATTAAAAGGAGACACTAGACAGTTTCAACAATAGATAACAGAAGTTAAAAGAGGCTGGTGACAACAAAAAAAATGAGGAAAGGGCATAACAATAGAAAACAAGAAAACATGCAACCGAAAATTCAAATTCAATATCAAGGAAAAAGAAAAATCAAAAGAGGGAAGGTATAAGTGAAAGCAAGTAGAGAGCAAGAAAGAGAGAGAAAGTTTAACAAAGCGAAAAACCGAGAGAGAAAGAGAACGAAAGAGAAAAAAAGAAAGCAAAAAATCGCGAGAGAACGAGAAAGAAGGTGAAAAAGAAAGCAAAAAACCGCAAGAGAAAGAGAAAGAAAGATACAAAAAGAAAGCAAAAAACCGCGAGAGACAGAGAAAGGAAGTAAAAAGCAAGCAAATAACCGAGAGAGAAATAGAAAGAAAAATAGAGAAACAGAAAGAGAAAAAAGAGAAGAAGAGAAAGCAAAAGAACGAGAGCCAAAGAGAAAGCAAGAGAAAGCAAGAGAAGAAGAGAAAGCAAAAGAACGAAAGCCAAAGAGACAGAAATAGAGAGAAAACGAGAAAGCAAAAAACCAGAGAGAAAGAGAAAGAAATAGAGAGAAAAAGCGAGCAAAAGTACGAGAGAGAAAGAGAGACACGAAACAATCGACAGAAAGAGAAAAAGACAAAAAAATTAAAATTAACGCACTGAAAGGAAAGAAAAAAGGTAAACCCATAAAGCAGAAAACAGATGACGAGAAATCCAAATCGAAATCAGCGAACAATTTAAAACCAAAACAACCGCCCGCGTCAGTCTGAATCTGAAGAATTAAACCATAAATAAGTGAAAGCAAATGCATATCTATGGAAAACAATGAAAACAAATATCAAGAAGACAATACTTACCAAAATCAAGAAAAACGAGCATCAGATCCTTCAAAATAAGAATCACATAATTTAAATCGGAGAAAATAACACAAAAATAAAGAGAAAGCCCACATAAAGCATTAGGACACAATGTCATAAATTGTAACGAGAAAGCGAGGAAGGCACCAAAAGAAAGTAAATCCTTCAAGTATCCGTTTATTTTGAAGAAAGGAAAACATGAAAGAAATGGTAGAAAAGGGAGGAGAAGAAATCTTTGTATGTACTACATAAACGCCATTTATATCCTTAAAACCATATACAGTGGAGTCTCTTCACAAAAAGTCTCTTTATAACAACTTTTTCATATAACAACATTATTTGTTTCGCCCTTCGTACATATAAGCTACATATTTTGCGTTCTGTATAACAACTTCTCTCTGTTACAATATTTTTCGCCCTTCCCTTCAGAGTTGTTATATGGAGACTCCACTGTAAATACATATATAGACAGATATTCTACCTTATAGCCTGTACATAATGGGAAAAACACGGATGGAATGCCTCGGAAAAAAGGGCGATACTCCTCCAATACGTGTGTATGTATCGCCAATATAGAGGCGGATCTGTTTGCTTGTCCCGGCAGAGGAGAGAGCGAGAGAGAGAGAGAGAGAGAAGGACAGAGAGAAAGAGAGAGAAAGAGAGAGAAACTTGAGAGAAAGTGAGCCATGTGCGAGTGGCTGCCAGAGGGTAGGATACAATAATATGTATGTACATATCACAAAAAGAAAATTTCAGCACTCACAAAACCCAGTCGACCAAAACCCAAGGATTTATACATAAAGCTTCCCATGTATTAACATCTTTCCTCCTTTCCGTCTCTCTCTCTCTGGCTCCACGAACCATCCCATGTGTGTATAAAAGGCCAGAGAACGTGAGAGAGAGATGGAAGGACATAAAGGATGAGACGGAGTATAAACGAGAGGGCGAAAGAGATAAATGGAGTGGGTGAGAAAGAAATATAGGCAGACGGAGAGAGAGAGAGAGAAATAAATAAAATAAGAACGAGAGAAAAAGCAAATGGAGACGGAGGCTAGATTGTGAAAGAGACGATCAGGACAGAAACAGATAGAAGGACCAGCAGAAAATTCTGGGAGGGGAAAGGACCGATAAAATATTTCGGCAACACAAATAGTAGCAAGCGGATAAAATTAGAAGATGAAAGGTCAAAATTTAAATTGAAGAAGATAGGACTGGATCCGAAAAAGGAGGAGAGCAACGGATCTACAAAAGGGAATGGACAGAAGCAAAACAAAAAAGGTTAGTATAAAATAGCTGGGAGGAGGAGCAGTCAAGGGGAGACAAAATACAGACCGAGAGAGAATTTACAAAAACTCAAAAAGCCAACATATGAAGAAAGCCAAAAGTGAAGAAACAAGAGAAAACAGGGGCGAATTAAGGGTGAAATATAAGAGGGAAAATCGAAATTCACGCATCAGAAACCAATAGAGAGGCAAGCATAAAAGGTAAGCCGAGAGGTGAAAAAAGAATCGAGAAAAATGCGGGAGATTTACGGAGGGGGAAAAAACAAAAATCAGAGGGAAGAGATGGAAATACAGAAATAGAAAAAAGAGGAGATGAGAAACGAGACAGAAAAAAGATAAAGAAAAAAAATATTTAAAGAGTTACAAAGCCGGATAAATAAAAGTCGTGAAATAAAAAATTAAGGCAAGAAACGAGACAAACGATAAAAATAAGAAGTCGAAAGCGACAAAGGCAAAACGTAAAAGATGACAGCGGATGGAAAGAATAAACTAGAACGAGAAAAGAGATAAAACTTCAAATTAAGACGCGACAAGAGAAAATCGAAATAAGACAAGAAAAGAGATAAAACCTCAAATTAAGACGCGACAAGAGGCAATCCAAATAAGACAAGAAAATATACAATATACAATATACAATATGACAATAAAAGACAATCCAAATAAGCCACGAAGAGTGACAATCAAAACAATACAAGAAAAGGGACGACAAAAACAAGACAAGAAAAGAGAATCAACATAAGACAAGAAAATAGACAGAAAATTGGACCACAAAAAAGAAAAAAAGATAAGATCAGAAAACGTCAACCCCAAAAATAGATCAGAAAAAAGAAATAAAAAGTTAAGATTAGAAAAAAGGCACCCAAAAAATAGACCAAACGAGAGACACCAACAACTAAGACCATCAGAGACAAAAACATTTGACGATTAGAGACCGAAACGAGAGGAATAAAGCGGAGAATACGGAAAGAACGGAAAATCAGAAAGAGAGAAGAGATGAACTCGAAAACTAAGACCATCAAAGAGAGAAACCAACAATATCAATAAGACGATGGAAGAGACAAAAATAAAAATAAGACGATGGAAGAGACAAAAATAAAAATAAGACGATGAAAGAGACAAAAATAAAAGTAAGACGATGAAAGAGACAAAAATAAGACGATGAATTATCCAAAAACGAAATAGAAGAAGAGAGAAGAGAGAGAAACATTGGAAGACAGAAGGGCAACAAAATGGTGAGATCAGGATGACTAAAAAAGAAAGTAAAGAAAGGAGGAAGGAGAAAACGTACAAGGATAGAAAAGAGAAAAAGCTTCGGAGGAAGTCCAGAGAAAAGGAGAGGAGAAACGAGTGCATTTGGGAGAGTGCAAGAGGGAGAAACTGGGACATTATGAGGAATCAAGTGGAGAGTGCATGTATAAAAGTTGCCGAACACGCCCGTATCAGCCAAAGTGAGGGAATTTGGACTGCGCGCTTTCTCTCTCTCTCGCCCTCTTTTCCCCTCTCTCCCTAGCCTCTCCTCCTTTCCCTTGAAAGACATAATTTTTCTTGGAGGATCCCATCCCAAAAATATCGTACATATCCACTGGTTTTTAGTGGGTGAGAACGAGGATTTTCTATCCTATGTGGTTCAAGGTATTTTGCTCCTTTTTTGGTGGATGTAACTGATCGGATGTGTGTGTGAGTCGGGCGGAGGAGAAGATAGGCTTGAAGGATGTACAGGAACGTAAAAGGAGAGAGAGCAAGAGGAAAAGCAAAAGAGAGAGAGAAAGAGAAATAGGAGTGGCCGAGTAGTCATAAGGTGAAAGCAAAAATTATTGAAAGGGAAAGATGAAAGGAATAAAAAGCAAGAATATGGACGTGAGCAAAATTTAACCTGGTGAAAGTTGGAGAAAGCAAAAAACTTGCAAAAATTTCCAAGTACAGGAGCGACAAAAATGAAAGTAAAGTCCACAACAATAAATTGGATATTGAAAGAAAAAATGGAAAATAATTTGGTGAAAGCATTATTTTCATTATGGATCGCTCAAGCCCCACATTCAATCCAGGGATATACCCCGGAGAAAGCCGATGATACAAACGAGGATACAGCCGGTGAAAGCTATAGAGTAAAAGGAAAGTTATGAAGGAATTGAAGAACAAGGTATGTGGAGATGCCCACATCCGAATGTGGGAGGAGATCCCACAGAAAAGGTGCAGTCCGGAGTCATTTAAGGAGAAAGCAGGTGATGATGAAGTGTTTTGGAGATTTTATTTTTATTTTGTGAGAGCACAGAAAATGCGGGTCGAAACAGTTTAATACATGCTGGGATTTTTGGAGTCCCGGTTGGAACATTATTTTTCAGTTGTTTCAGAAGAAAGACATTTCGCAAGGTGGTATTTATACGGAATTAAATTCCTATTGTTTTTTCAACTAAATGCGCGGACTCCAAAAAAATATGGGACATTATTTACAAATGGACGAAATCATGTTAAATCCTCAGCGCGAATTTTTAAAATTTGCATTTTTTACAGATTTTTGAATTTTAAGCAGAAAAACCTGCATAAATTGGTCAATTCTTGTCGGATCTGAATTCAAGTTACATGCCTAAAATTGCAATAACATTTTGCATACAAAATATGAGTATTTTCAGCAAAGAGTTTTTTTGCAAAACTGCAGATATTACTGCTCTTATTCTAATAAATTATATTAAATAAATTCCATGAAAATTCTGTTAAATAAATTCCATTGAAATTCTGTTACATAAATTCTATTAAAATTCTGTGAAATCCATTAAAATTCTGTGAAATAAATTCTAATTAAATTCTATTAATTAAATTCTATCATAATTCTGTTAAATAAATTATATTAAAATTTTGTTAAATAAATTCTAATTAAATTCTATTAATTAAATTCTATCAAAATTCTGTTAAATAAATTCTATTAAAATTTTGTTAAATAAATTCTATTAAAATTCTATTGAATAAATTATATTGAATAAATTGTATTAAAATTCTATTAAATATTAAAATTCTATTAAATACTAAAATTCTATCAAATATTAACATTCTATTAAATATTAAAATTCTATTAAATATTAAAATTCTATTAAATATTAAAATTCTATTAAATACTAAAATTCTAATAAATACTAAAATTCTATTAAATATTAAAATTCCATTAAATCTATTTAGTCTAAGGTAGCCTACAAAAATTTGTTCACATTTCTTCAGTCTGTGAAATAATTTCATATTGGTCAAATTTGGAATTAAGGGTTTGTGAATTTATCCCGTAAAATGCCCATGCATTGATATTTCCAAGGTGCATTATTGTATTTACGAACAGCGTCATTTATCGTTCCAATTTCCTTTGTGCAACTCGCTCTTCGTTTTGTTTTCGAATTGTTTCAGTTTAAAAGCTTTCCCAACTTTCTCTCAAAACTTCCCCTTTTTGTACGTTGCCCAAACTTATGGACTTTCCCCTGGAAATTTGTCTCCTGCAATTATTTCCCTTCCTTTAATCTCCTGGCCAAAAACCGGGTTTTTTCCTGGTATTTTTGTTGTTGCTTTGCTCCAAGAACTGTTATTCCACTTTTCGCTCAACTCTTTTCTTTTCCCAATATGAGTCGGACTCTACAGGGAAGGAATGATGGGCGGAGGGAATAATGATGATAACAAGGAGGTTCATGTACGGCTAAGTGTGTGAACATTTCCCACACAATACCCCCCAGACTTTTTTCAGTGTAGATGCCCTTTGCATACAATGGAGTGAATGCATGGAAGGCTGGAGAAGAGTTTCCTGGAAAGAAGGAGAACAAGTTTTTTTTGGAACTAAAAAAAAAAGGTTATAGGAAAGTAGGGAATGTTATTTTTGGGGGATTCGCTTCGCCGAGGAGAAAGCAAGTGTGTGAGAGCTCGGATTTTTTTTTTGCGGGGCTCTGGACAATCCGAGATGAGAAGGGATTTACATACATGCTTGTCCACATAGTTTCGTGTCTGTTTCTGGCTTTCTTCACTTTGGGCTTTACTATTTTCTTGGGGATTTTTTATTCCTACTTTCCCATTCTTACTCTTTCTAAGTCTTGATTCGATTCTTGCTCCCGTTACAACACTTCTTGCTTTTCAATATTGCCCTTGTCCTTGTTTTTGGTATTCCAATTCTTCTTGGGTCTTGCCGTTTTTGCGGGGTTTGGCACTCACCTAGCAATTTTATTGACCTTATTTTCTCTCCTATTTATCCCTGCTTTCCCTTGTATTTACATTTTAACTTTTCTGTCTTTCTTAGCCTTCATATTTTGTATTTTTCCTGTGTAATCATTTTCTTGTGTTAACATTTCTTTATGCAACGTGTTATCTCGTTAGTATCTATTTCCCGTTCTTCTTTCGCTTTCTCTTTCTCTCATTTTCATCTCTCCATTTTTCCCTCTGTCTGTCTCTTTCTTCACTATTTTTCGCATTCTTGCTCTCTTTCCTCGCTCAATTTCTCTCTCCGTTTTTCTGTACTTTTCGCTCTTTCCGTCTCCTTTTGTTTCGCTTATCTCTATCTACTTTTTTCTTTTCCTCTTTTGCTTTCTTTCATCTCTCCCTATAATTCTCTTGTTCGTTCTCTCTCTGTTGCAGTTGTTATTCGCTCTATTTTTTTCGTTTATTACACTTTCTTTCTTACTTTCTCTGTGTCGTCTTTCTCTAACTTGCTTATTCTTATTTTCTCTCTTTTTTATTATTTGACTTTCTTATTCTCTCTTGCTGCCTCTTTCGTCTCTCTTTTATTATTCTTTCTCGCTGTCTCTGTCTTCTTTCTTTTATTACTCTTTCTCGCTGTCTCTTGCTTCTCTCTTTTATTATTCTTTACCTTTATTCGCTGTCTCTCTTTTATTCTCTTTCTTGTCTGTCTCTTTCTTGTTCTGTTTGTTCTCTGTCTCTCTCTTAATGTCTTTCTTATTCTCTTTCTTATGCTCTTTCTTCTCAGTGTATTTCTTATTGTTTTTCTTATTATCTTTCTTTGCTGTTTTTTATTTCTGTTTCTTCTCTGTCTCTTTCTTCTGTAACTTTCTTATTTCTGTTTCTTCTCTGTCTCTTTCTTCTGTAACTTTCTTATTCTCTTTCGTACTCTATTTCTTTTGTCTCTTTCTGATTCTCTTTCTGCTCTATTTCGTTTTCCTATTTTTTGTCTTACTTCTCAACCTCACCTTCTTATCCTCTCTATTTCTTGTCTCTTTAGCTTTCTCTTTGCTCTCTGATTCTTCTCGCTTTAATTTTGCCTTGTTCTGTCGTTTGCTTTCGCTTTCGTTCTTTCTGTCGTTCTTTCTTTGCACTGTTATCTGCTCTTTCTCTCTCTTTCTTTGTGCTCTCATTTGCTCTTGTTCTCTCTTCAACGTTCTCGTTTTCTCTCTTTTACGTTTTCCGTTTCTATCTCTTTCGAGAATCCATTTTCCTCTGCCTCCCCCATTTTGCACTCTATTTTGTCTAACTTTTATTGGGTGTGTTCTCTTTACAGCTTTTTGTATCCTTCGAAAGTTCTTGTATTTATTTATGTCCGGCTCTCTCCAAATTTTCTCTCCACTGTTTATCTCTTTGGCCCTCACTCCTTCCCTTTGTCCGCAGTAGCAATACTTTTTCCAGGGGAAAAAAAACTTTCGTCCCTGCCAGAACCAGTGGATTTGTGTACATAATATCATGGAAGGGCATTTTTTGCTCGTGTTTGTTGCTGTAGGGAGAAAGTAAGGGCGTTTTACTGCTTTCACTCCCACTCTCGTACTTATTGGCATTAGTTGATGCTCCCAGGTCCTCCTCCACCTTGACTTTACCCTTAATGCACATGGCCATACATATGTATATGCATACACGCATATACGCACATATACATGCATATATATACATGTATATGCATACACACATATACATGCATATACGTACATATATATCCTCCATTCTCGCCATCTCTCTCCTCTTTCTCATCATCTTACACGCCACTCACCACAAGACTTTCTCCTCCGCCCGTTCAAAATTCCACGGGTGAAAGTTTAGCCCGGGTTGTTTTGTTGCCTTGGAAAATGACCCATTTCTTGAGATGTGTTTTTCTATGATTATTATTATTGTGTGTCATCTTCCTTTCTCACAGCCCCGGCACTTTCCTTACCTTGATGTTGCTCACGTAATTAGAAATAATGGGAATGAGAGCCTTGTAGATGAAATAACGTGGCTAACTCAAGTTACAGGTTTACATGAAACTTTTTTATATGACAGAGAAGCAAGTCAGTAATGAAATGGAGAGCCGCTGATGATTGTGTCAAAGTCAAGGCAATTTTCCGAGGAGGAACCAGCCCAAAAGAATAATTTTGGGGGAAAGTTGCGGTCGTAAACACAAGTTGGGACACGGGATATGCAATCATACAAACAGGGCTTTCTCCGCAGAATGTTGCGGTTTTGGGAGAATTTCTGAGGCAAAATTAGGGAGGGTGAAATGACGGATGGAATGTTCTATGCCATGCTGGGCTTGTCTCAATGTCTCGCTCAAGATAGCAAGGTCAGATCAAACAAGTCATATAAAAAAGGATAATCAGATAATCAGGAATGAAAGAGAAAGTCCAAATTCCGGTGAAAGGCGGAGATAAAATTATTGTGTTGACGTATCCGTCAGCACATTGTCAATGTTAGAAACAGAAGATGAAAGAACCAATTAGAATACCAAGAAAAAGAAAATCGAGACTAGAAATGACACAGAAATGGAACCGAAGGGGAAGGCATTGGGACACAAACTAATAGCGGCAGAAAAGAGAAACTTCAATCGGGATTACAACTATAGAGAAAAATAGACGACAAAGTGCAAAGAGAAGGAAATTGATAGTGGCAGAGATGAAAAATGCAAAACGTCCACAATTGACGAAGTTGTAGGCGGTAAAACTGCAAAATAATTAGCTGACAAGCAAAAGAGAAAGTTCAAAGAAACAAATAAAAAAGTAGCAAAAGAGAATGCTTAAAAAAAGAAAATAAAATCAAATGGAATACAGACAATTTTATATAGACGAAAATTAAAGCAAAACGCAGACGATAAAGCCTGAAGAAACGAAACTTAAAATAACAAGCAAAAGAAACTGTTTAAAGAAAAATACAAGCACACAGAAGAAAATAAAGTTTAAATAAACAAAAATTAAAGGAAAAGAGAAAGTTAAAAGAAACAAAAATTAAAGTAAAAAGCAACAGAGAAAGTTCAAAGAACAGAAAATTAAAGTAAAATGCAAATGAGAAAATTTAAAGAAAAGTAAATTCAAGTAAAAAGCAAAATAGAAAGTTTCAAGAAAAGAAAATTAAAGTAAAAAGTAGAAGATAAAGTTTAAGTAAAAAAATTAAAGCAGAAGAGAAAGTTTAAAGAAAAGAAATTTAAAGTAAACAGCAAAAGAGAAAGTTTAAACAAAAGAAATTTAAAGTAAACAGCAAAAGAGAAAGTTTAAACAAAAGCAATTTTTAGTAAAAAGCAAAAGAGAAAGTTCAAATAGCAGAAAGTCAAAGTAAAAAGCAAAAGAGACAGTTCAAAGAACAGAAAATTAAAGTAAAAAGCAACAGGGAAATTGTATTAAAAAAAATAAAGCAAAAAGAAAAACAAGAAAGTTTAAAGCAAACCAAATTAGCAAGAAAAGCGAAAATGCAAAGAAAACAAAATTTGCAATAACAGCACAAAGAAAATAGCAACAAGATAAAAACCAACGGAAAAGCTTAAAGTAACAACAAAGTTAACTTAAAAGGCACAAGAGAAAATTCAAAGGAATCCAAATTAACAAGTAAGCGAAAATGCATAGAAAACAAAACTAACGGAAAAGCACAAAAGAAAGCATGAAATAAAACCAGAAGACGAAGCTATTGAACAAATATGAGAACTGAAACAATTGATGACTATAATAATAAAATGAATCCCTTGTTAAAACAAAAATTCAAAGCTAGGTGTATTTACCGGTTGAAAAAGAGAATTATTCCGGTGTAGATCTCCAAATGGAAAAACATAAAAGTACAAATCATAATCATGAAAGAAAATAGTTAAACCAGAACGCAAAAGCAAGGGAATAAGAGCATGACGAGGAAGCAATAAAAGCAATGGAGAAAGCAGTGTACAAAACCCGGGAAGGAATTAGACAAAGCGTAATAAGCATTTTGGGCATGTTTGATGATAAAAGCAGTGCAAAAATCCAGTACAAAAAATCTTGCGTAGGTAAAAAAAATTACGTCGGTGAAAGTGGGATGATGGGTGATAAAAGCAATCACATCTCCCCATTAGAGTAGTATTATTTGTCCCCTCCTCTATATTACAAATGGAAAGAGAGAGAAAGGCGAGGGTCTTAGAAATATATTTATTTCCATCGCCAGGCTAATAGGATACAGCATTCAAGTGCGGGGAAAGGGCGTGACCGTGACCTACAATTGTGAAGGAGGAGGACGACAGACCGTCTCTCTTCCTCTCTCTTTCATGGTCCTCCTCCCTCATAAATAGATCATCCCATTTTTTCTACCCGGGGAAAAAGGGGCATCTTTACATTTGGCTTTCCCATCACCAGATACGAGCAAAATCGTTCCTAAAAACAGCTTCTTCCCAAAAAAAGCTTCCTGCTTAAAAAAAACTTTCTCCTTTCCGAGCCATTAAAATGGGAATTTTTCCTTGAATTTGCACGTGTAGGCGCTAATTATTGACGTTTATTTACATGGCTTTAATTTTCCTGGAAGTTTTCCTCTCGCATTTATTTTCCCGTTTGTACATGAGGCGTTGGGAGAAAAATATTTTAAGCTAAATTAAAAATTTTTTAAATTTTATTCGTTCATTTTTTTAATTTTTATTTGTTCATTTTTAAATTTTCAGTCGTTCATTTGTTTTAACTTTTATTCTTTCATTTATTCGCTTTCAATTCATTCACTTTTTTAATTTGTTGCTTTTAATTCGTTCATTTTTTTTAATTTGTTGCTTTTAATTCGTTCATTTTTTAAAATTTGTTGATTTTAATTTTTTCATTTATTTGCTTTTAATTTTTTCATTTATTTGCTTTTAATTCTTTCATTTTTTTAATTTTTTGTTTTTAATTCGTTCACTTTCTTAATTTGTTGCTTTTAATTCCTTCATTTGATTAATTTAATTTCTTTCATTTTTTATTTTAATTCTTTCATTTTTTATTTTAATTCTGTCATTTTTTATTTTAATTCTTTCATTTTTTATTTTAATTCTTTCATTTTTTATTTTAATTCTTTCATTTTTTAATTTAATTCTTTCATTTCTTTAATTTTAGTTCTTTCATGTTTTATATTTTTATTCTGTTGAAGTCTTTTTTTCCTTTTATTTTCTTCTTTCAATTTCTTATTCAATTTCAATAACGGTTTCAAATAAATCGGCTAATATTTCTAGTTGTAGAAGACACGCGTTAAAAGAAACAATTTCGATGTTAAGAATCGGAGAAAGTTTTTGAGGGAAATATATTTATGGACGTTATAGATGGACAGCCGTTATAAAGGAGTTTAGATATGTAACAAAATGTTTTCTGAACTCGCACTGAAATACAAATTTCCAAGTGAAACTGGGAATCTTGAGAATAAACAGAGTTTGGAGATGCCCAAATACTTTGGTTTGGGTACAAGAATAATTAGGAAAAGAAACGGCTGTGCACTTTCTCACGCTTTCTCTTTTTCCCGACGAAAGCGTGAGAAAATGGTGGAATAGAAAACGGTCCCTGCAGAAATTGCATTTCTCCTTTTTAATGAGGGCCACATAATTGCAGTTGACGTAAGCCTAAATGGTAAAAGCTCAAGCTTTCTCCTTGAACTTTCCCCTTTTGCACCTGGAAGTGATTTTATGTGGTTTTTCCCTGTTTTTTCCAGAATAATTCCTCATGTGAAAGAGTAATATATTTTTTTTTGTGTTTTTGTTACCCCATGAAATATGACTGGGCGGACGGGTAATAATTTTATTGGGGGTAATTTTTATGTCAAGTGTTGGTTTTTTTCTATTACGAACCACTTTTTCCCACGAAATGTCCCTAATGGTGGTCCTGGAGGGTGATTAACGAGGAAATAATTGGAATGAGAATTATGGAAATGCGGGCATGATTATCCCCCTAATATTTTCATCGCAATGTGTATAAAATTGTCCAAGATTTTCTGAAATGTACCACGATCCGTTTTTGGGGCTAATAAAACAGATTTTCTATATTTTCTGTCTAGTAAAAATAATTTTACTAGATGATGTCGGGTGGAAAAATACCCAGGATATTTTTGGGAATTTGTGTCTGTTGTCTTATAATGCTTGTTTTCTTATCATGAAAATCTAGAGGGAAAATGGAAGGTTAAAAGACACAAAAAAGGAAACATAAGGGATTTATTCAAGCAATTGTGGCGAAGGTATTATATACGATCTACAAAATGGGAGGAATTTCTCCGCCGTTGCTGCCACCTTTTGCGGTGGAAAGAAATGTTTTATAATACGCAAGTCTCCAGGAGTGTTGCAGGTCCTTCTATGCTCCGGGATGGAGCGGATGGAAACCCTGGAAATCTGGAGACTCGAAAGCATTTTTGATGCTGAAACATTTAGTTTTCACCTTAATGCTTGGACGTTCACAGTAAATGTAATTTTGAGTGGAAGACAAACATCCTTAAAATGTTTTAATGGAGTCATTTAATCACCGAAATTAACTCCCCGATTCTTAACAGCCAACTATAAATTTTATAAATTTGAGAATGATGGAACTTTATTATAAACGGAGTAATTAATAAAAATAAATAAAACATGAGCACACATATAGCATAAGAAGAAATCAAATACAAAATAATTAATGAAAACATGGAATAAAATAAAAATAAAATAAAAAATAGTAAAAATAAAAAAAAAAATAAACTATAGTAAAAGTAATAAAATAAAATAGACTATAGTAAAGGTAATAAAATAAAATAAACTATAGTAAAAGTAATAAAATAAAATAAAAAATAGTAAAAATAATAATATAAAATAAAATCATTAGTCCGAAATTTGGGTATTTAAGCACAAAACAAAATATTTAAATAAAAAATAATATAAACAATCCCAGAATAAAATAATCAATCAGAAATTGAACTACTTTGCCAAAACCAAAAATAAGTGAACGACGGATTATTTATTTCATTCGCTAATAACATAACAAAACAGAAGATAAATTATTGCATCCGCAAATAAAATAAAATAGCAAAACAGAAAGAAAACAAATAAATGAATAGAACAATTTAAGTTGAAAATAAAATAATTAAACAAAAAATCAAATAAATAAATAGAACAATTTAAGTAGAAAACAAAGCAATTAAATAGAACATAATTAAGGACAATATGATATAATTAAACAAATAATTGAAGGTATCAAAGGTTTAAAAAATACCAGAACAAAATAGTTTCACAGAAAAAAAACCAGAAAATCCAATGAATTTGTCAGCAAAGTAAAACAGTTCGTGAGAAAATAAAATATAGTCACCAGGAAATTAAAGCTATTTCTCAGAAAATTTTAAAAAAGTCATCCGAAATGTTTTTTAAATCATCTGAAAATAAAACAAAACTATACGGAAAATATAATAATTTATTCCCAAACAACCAATGTTAGACATAAAAATAATCAAATAAATTAAAAACAAAAGGTAAATTCCGAATCAGAACCACGGAAAGACCGAAGTTAAATGTCTATTACCCGAATTTCCTCATAATAGTATACCATATTGTGTTGCCTAAAAATAATATATCTAACTAAAACAATAATTGTTATCCAATATTGAATTCCTAAGCAATGGCATGAATAAATCGGGGAAAGTAAATCGCAAGGATTTCGGAGAACACCGCCCGCCCTCTATCCGAAGGAATTCCCACTTTCTAGAACTTTCTCCAGTTTGTTGTCATTTTTTTATGTTTGTTTCCATTCTCAATCTACACATTGGGATAGTCAGGAATGGCTGAGCGAGGATTCCCCCTACAAAGTGGAACTTTCACTACAGCTTTTACTGCCATTATGAACTGGGAAAGTCTCTTCCCCATTCATCTCCAGTGATTTGTTTTCCTTCGAAAAAAAGTAGGCGAAAGATAGGAGTGGGAATTTTTTCATTGTTTTCTAGAGTTTTCTCCTTTTCCCTTTCTCCATGGTCCATATATACTGTTTCACGCTCCGTGATTCCTCTACCACTGCCCCATATATTACGGCCTGGGACCATATCCCTTGTCCCTTGTGAGTATACAATGATGAGGTGTTTCTCCACACATTTCTCTCTCCAGGACTTTCTCCAAGCTTGGTTCTCCTCAGGGGATTCCCTTTTTCCCATTCCGTTTGCCCCATATTCCTCTTGAATTTTACCAGTAAAATCGGCAGCTGTACAGTTTACCTGCTTTTTCCACTCTCAACATTTCATCAACCAAATACATGCTGAAGATTTTATCTACTTTCTACACTTTCACAATTTTTCTTACTTTCTTGCTTTCTTCATATTATCTGCTTTTTACATTTCGACCATTTTATCTAATTTATTGGCTTTCACAACCATCTCATTTAAAAATTTTGTAACTTTTCAAATTCAAAATTTTACCAACTTTTTCCCCATGAAAAATGTTTGCTACTTTCCCCGCTTTCACCATTTTTCTTACTTTCTACATTTGCAACATTTTATCAGCTTTCTTCCTTTCCAAAATTTTACCAACTTTCACTTCATTTCAAATTTTACCTACTTTCTCCACTTCCATAATTTTTCCTATGTTTTGCTTCCACTATATTTGATTTACTTTCTCCATTTTCAACATTTTATCCGCTTTCACCATTTGACCAACCTTCTCAGGCAAAATGTTAGGAACTTTCTCTGCATTCACCATTTTTCTTACTTTTTCTATTTTCACCATTTTATCAACTTTCTCCACTTTCACCGTTTTTTATCTTTGCTGTTTCTATCTGATCACATTTTAAAGTACGTGTACCGAGAAGAATGTCCTACCCTTAAGTCAGACTTCCTCTTTAAAAATATTTTGATTTTGCATATAAAAGTTTAAAAATAAATACATATAATGGCATGTCCCCCAAATTTCTTGGGGTTTGCGTTATCTCACAGAAATTCCTGGTTCTCAGCCAAACTTTCACCAGGCATTCCAGAGCTTTCTCCATTGGTTTTATCAATATTCCCAGTCCAGTTCCTGTCTTTGTACGTGTTGTTCCGCCCACTTTTCCGAAGGATTTACGCCTGCTTTTTATCCAACATTTTTATGCCTTTGTCCATTCCCACAGCTGTTCGATTTTGGTGGTCCACCTGCTCATTTTGGATTCCCAGGGAAAAAGAAAACACTTTCACTCCTATTTTGCCTGTCATTTCCCCTCTTTAATGTCAGCGGGTATAGGTTATTCATTTTTTTGGGGGGACTGTAACTATATTGTATTTGTATTATATTATATCTGTATTGTGGCTCCAATCCACTTTTTTATCAGTTTCTCCACTTGTCTTTGTGTACTACGTTCGTTTTTGTTTGGAGAATCACGTCTCTATCTCGTGTCTTGGTTTCATCTCCATTCGCACATGAACTAAACCGAATATGCTTTTGAGACGTGCGAATGCTACATGTGTTGTGGGAGCATAGCTATATGTTGGGATTTTTCCGCACTTTAATATGCCTGTTTGATATGACGCGGAGCTGGTGTACTTTTTCTCAGTTTTTTATTCTCTTGCCGTCTCTTTTGTCTTTTGCTTTCTCTCCCGGTTTTTCTTGTCATGTAATAGAGTGGGATGTATGCTCTTGTTTTTATTCTCTATGGAATAACGTATAAAGCGCGATTCCCAGCCGTTGGAATTTCCGTTCGATTTTCGTATTCATTTATTATTGTGGTATCCCAAGGCTTTCCATTCTCTTAGACTCTCTCATGGTTTCTTCTATTTGCTTTCGCTGGTATGCTTTCCCTCTTATGCTTTCTCCTATTTGTTTTCTCCTATTTGCTTTCACTAGTATGCATTCCCTCTTACACTTTCTCTACAATGCTGTCACTCTTATGCTTAGGTCGCAAGCTTCCTCTCTTCTGCCTTCGCTCTCATGATTCCTCCCTTTTGCTTTCACTCCTCACATACAATCCTTTAATCGTTTGCAAATTCCGACCTTTCCCTTGCAAATATAAAATTCCTAGCCATGTCTCAGGGATTTTGTTTTGAGCGTTCCCGCTATCACTTCATTCGATAGCATAATTTTTACCCTCCAGCTTCGCAGTTTTTGCTTGGATTTTTCTCTCACGTCATTTTGCTTCAGTGTGATTATTGGCGTGCAAATATTCTGTACGCTATCCTTCATTTTCTCTTTGGGGCTGGCTCTCTCTTTCTAATGTTTTCTTCTATTGCGGTTGCTTTCTTTTCTTTATGTTTTTTGACCTGGTTTGCTTTTCCGTTTATCTACTTGCGTTTCTTGATGGTTTATTGTTTACTCTTGGCTTTATTCTATGGACGAATTACCCTGTTATAATTTTTATCTTTCTATGTCGATCTGTTTTTCTCACTTTCTTCACTTTTCTTTTACTTTTTTATTTTTCTCTCTCTTTCTCTACTTTTCTCTTACTTTGTTTTATTTTCTCTCACTTTTTCTCATTTTGTTTCAGTTATATTATTTTCCTCAGTTTTTTTCATTTTGTTTCAGTTATTTTATTTTTCTCTCACCTTTTCTCATTTTGTTTTAGTTATTTTATTTTTCTCAGTTTTTCTCATTTTGTTTCAATTATTTTATTTTTCTCTCACTTTTTTTTACTTTTTTTAGTTATTTTATCTCTTTCTCTGACTTTTTATCATTTTGTTTCAGTTATTTGCTCTCTCACTTTTTCTTATTTGGTTTCATTTATTTTATTTTTCTCTTTATTTTATTCCCTTCTGTTTTTCTCTTGCTTTCTCTTCTCTTATTCTACTCTTTATTTCTATTTTCCACCTACTGGCATTTCTTCTTTCTTTGGCTTTGTTTTTGATTTCTTTTTCTATTTGTTTTCACTTTCTCCAATTTATGAAATTGTTTGATCATGTCTCACTGTTTATTTTATTTCTTTGATCTCAAGCTGAATTTCTGTATTTGTTTATTCGATTGTTGGCAGACTTTCAATATTTAAGTCTTTGATTTTGGGCTGACATTCTCTAGTGTCTCGGTTAGTTTGTTCGCACTTTCTCTCTTGTTTCTTTGGTTTTTGACTTTCGTTCATGGGTTGACTTTCTTTTGCATTTTACTTGGTTCATACTTTCTTTATTATTTCTTTAGTTTTACCCTGGTTCTTTTTGCTTCTTTGATTGTCCTCTCACGTTCTCTTTTTTTTGTCTTGTCTGACCTTCTAAAAAACAATCTTCTCTATTATTTCTCTGATTTTTCTCTCTTTTTTTTTCTTATTATTTTGTGTCTCTCTAGTCCTGTTTTAGCTTCCTCCCATGCATGTGTTAGGATTTTTCTGAATCTCTTTTATTTGTCATTAGTTTTGATCTCGCTTTTTCTATTTACTTGTTTGGTTTTGCTCTCGCTTTCTCCTATTTATTTGTTTGGTTTTGCTCTCGCTTTCTCCTATTTATTTGTTTGGTTTTGCTCTCGCTTTCTCCTATGTATTTGTTTGGTTTTGCACTCGCTTTCTCGTGTTTATTTTTTCGGTTTTGCTCTCTTGATTTTATTTTTTTCAGGCTGTATCACCTTTATTGCTTGGGTTTTGTTTTCGCTTTCTCTTACTCCTTTCGTTGGTTATTTCTACCTTTCTCCTTTTACAGTCGATTTGTTCTCACTGGCCCAATTTTGTCTCGTTCTTCATACTTTCCCCTTAAATCATCTAGCATATATTGTGCTTTCTCTGTGGTTATTGGCTTGTGATTTCCCACTTTTCCCTCCGACTTATTTCCTCTTTGGCTCCTTTGCCTCAGATTTACTTCCAATCCCTCAGTCTCACTGTCGCTCTCTCCCTTTCACTCTCTCGGTTTCCCAATATGTACGTACAGCAATTCGTGTTTGTCTATCCTTGACTGGCTGAAACACTGTGGGAATTTTCTAGTACAGAAACGAAGCTCCGGCCAGGAAGAAAGTGAGCGTGTGGTGGTGGTTTGGAATGAATGATAAAAAAAAACTTTGAGCTTCCTCTCTAATACGGCCATAGTTTCAAATTAAAGCTAACCACGACAACGACTGGGCTATAACCATTCATTGAGTGGCTTCCTCCTCATTTCTCCTCCAAACTCCGGCCTCACACTTTCTCCCACTTACGCCCAATTTCTGTTCATTTTGTCCCTTCCCCTTCCATATGGTTTCAGTTGGTTCCTTATATTTCCCATTTTGACAACGTTACGTTAGATCCCGGGAATGCTTTGGACGTTTCCTGGCTCCTAAAAAAACCACACTTGTCCCAGGAGGTGTTGGATGCGGTTGGAGCGGGAAGAATTTGAAATTCCCCGCGTAATGTGTCTTTCCTGGCACATTTTAAACCTCTAATCTATTTCTAGGTCTCTGGCCCACTTTTCCCCATCCTTTGCTTTCCCCGGAATCCAGATTTTTTTTTATCCGAATATTCTTCCAGCCGTCGCCTCTCATCTAGTTTACTCGGACGTTCCCCAGTCACTTTCGGAATTTCTAGTTGATTTGTGCACTCTTGTATTTTCATCCGTTTGCTGGCTGACTTTCTCTTGTTATAAATATTAATTTTTTGTGTATGGATGGCTCATGCTCCACCTTCTGCCGTCGGCATTTTTTTTCCGGATCCGTCTATTCGATATGTGCCTTATTTGGCATTTCCTTTCTTTCCTCTTTGCTTAATTACAACGGTATTTTTGCTTTCTCCGCATTGTTTCTTGTATACACTTTATGTACCATGTTTTTGCTCATCTACTTTACTTGCGGCAAGATAGGATTGGCTTTCTCCTTAGAAATGGTTGATTTTATCCTTAATTTCTGTCCGTTTTTTCTTTATCCTTTTTCCGATTTTTCCTCATCTTTTTCGGCGCTTTTTCCTCATCTGTTTTGGCGCTTTTTCTTCGTATTTTTTTACGCTTTTCCCTCATCTTTTTCTCGCTTTCTCCTCATCCTTTGTCCGTTTTTTTATCTTATTTTTTTCCGTTTTTTCCCCGTTTTTCCTCATCCTTTTTCCGCTTTCTGTCCATTCTTTATCCGCTTTTTTTTTCATCTTTTTTCCGACTTTTTTCTAATGCTTTCTCCACTTTCTCAGGATCGTTATTTAACTTTCAGCTCGTCCTCCTTCCGTCTTCTAATTAATTAGTTTCCGCTCTTTTCTCACCTTGTATGTCCATTCTCCATTCGTCCTGCTAGATCTATTAGTGCACATATTATAAACGCGTTCTCCTTATGTTACATTCGATTTCTCCGTCAGATTAACCAATTTCTTATCCAGTTTTTCTGTACATTTTGTTTGCTTTCTCATTACATTTGATCTACTTTCTCCTTACTTCTGATCTGCTTTCTCCGTAAATTTTTTCTACTTTATCGCTACTTCTGATCTACCCTCTCCGTACATTTTTTCTACTTTCTCTTTACATTTGATCTACTTTCTCCTTACATTTGAGCTATTTTCCCCGTACATCTGCTTTCTATCAGATTCTATCAATTTTTTCTGTAACTTTTAACAAAATTTCCTGTAAGTTTTCTAAGTTTTTTCCGTACGTTTTATCAGATTTCTCTGTACATTTTGCATGTTTGATCTACTAGTTTTATCAGATTCTCCTTGATCTCTCACTACCTTCCACTTTTATATACTAGCGACCCTCCATCTTTTATTCGCTTTCTGCAAGCGTATTTTACGCTGTCTCCGTAACCTTTAACCCTTTTCAGCGCTTGTGTCGACAATATTTTTAAATTTTATCCTTTTTCCCTTTTAGCTCTATCTTGCTTTGCAAATTCTATCAACTTTCACCTAAAATTCTTTTGATTTTCACCTATAATTCTATCCGTTTTATCTTTCGGTTTTTAGACTCTTTCCCTTCACGCTCCATTTAATATCTCCGTATACATTCCAGTTTCAAAAATTTACTTTCCACCCATTTGTCTCTCCGCATATTTCAGCCATTGTCTCCCGAGAGCGTAATTGTTGGGGGTGAAATCCCGTCTAAAATGCCGGATTTGACTTGAAGTCATTCTGGTAATGTTAGTGCAAGTATCACATCCCCTCCGGGCGGTGTCGCCCATGAAAGTGTCCCATAAAAAGGCAATGGCGGAGAGCAAACGAGGGTAATCAAATCAGTATTACCTGACACGAGTAATTACACCAAAGCATGCAAAGGGTTAGGGACAGAGTCAATTGAATTCCTTGTTTTTTTCATTTTGGGTGTAGCCCAAAACCCACATAGTTTCTTATGGAAGTATACACAAATAAAAGTTGTGGGGAAGGATAAAGCCCGGGAAAATGAAATAAGAAGCTAAAAAAACGTCCATAAAAAAACAAGCCCCGTCTAGAAGACGACGCTTTCCCTTGCCAATGATGATGATGATAATACTGTCAGCCAGCCAAATCTGGTCCATAACATGCTTTGGGACGTGGGATATTATGTGTGCGTTGGTGGAAGAGGGAAACAGAGGGGAAAAAAAGAAAGCAATCTCTTTGGATGGAACATAACGCTCGGGCGGCTGGGATTCCCCAAGCCAATAATGCAAATGCATCTAAGGCCAGGAGGCATGCATGCAACAGAGGGAGAATAAAACAATGGGAAATGTGGGACGCATTCAAAAAAATGGGAGAAAAAAGGAGAATAAAATAAAAACATGCCACAACAAATCAGAATAATCTGTGTAGTAAAAATTCTCAAATAACACTTGGAGAGATTGTGAAAACATTTCAAGAGAATGGAATGACTTCCCCGGTGAAAGCCACAGAATTCCAATGCACATCAAGGAGGAATCTAGCGAGGAAGTGAACGTAATATTTTAGTAAATCACTCTTGAAACAAAATCAAAATATTCCATGTGAAAGTTAAAGAAATCCTGGAAATTGATAATTATAAAGGAAGGAAAAGCTGTAAAATTTCACTGGAAGTAAAGAAACTTTGGGTGAAAGTAATAATTGTAATGAAAATAAAATAACTCGAAAGAGTGAATTATTCAGATTTCTTCTTGTATGTATTAAAACACCTACCAGAGGAAATTCAAGAGAAATTATTGCACCGCAACGGGAGAATAAAGCCTTTTTATGAAAATAAAGCAACGTCTGCTCTATAAATTTAATAATTGTAGGCGCAAGTAACAAGTACAATAAAAGCAATAAAAATCCATGGAAAAAGTAAAATAAGGTAAAATACAGCAATGAAAACAAAGAAAGTCTTGGAGAAAATAAAATATATCAATAACAAGAACATTCCAGGAGAAAGTAAAATATTTCAATACGAATAAAGAAATTACAAGAGAAAGTAAAATATTTCAATAAAAATAAAGAAGCTTCAGGATAAAGTTAAATATTTCAATAAAAATAAAGAAGCTCCAGGATAAAGTTAAATATTTCAATAAAAATAAAGAAATTGAAGGCGAAAATAAAATATTTCAATAAAAATAAAGAAATTGAAGGCGAAAATAAAATATTTCAATAAAAATAAAGAAATTGAAGGCGAAAATAAAATATTTCAATAAAATAAGGTAATTGAAGGCAAAAATAAAATATTTCAGTAAATAAAGTAATTCCAGACAAAAGTAAAATATTTCATGAAAAATAAAGAAATTCTAGGCGAAAGTAACATCTTCCAATAAAAATAAAGAAATTTAGCAGAAAGTCAAATATTCCAATAAAAATAACGAAATTCCAGGAGAAATCGCAGTATCCAATACAAATGAAAAACACCAAGAAAAATTGAAACACTCGAACACAACTACAGCAAACTCTATAAGAAAGTAAAAACTACCAAGTCCTAGAAACTCTTGGAGAAACGAAAACATGTAAACATACACACACTTCACCAGAAATCAAGCAATTCCGCAAAAATAAACAAAGAACTCACAATCCCAATACAAATGTAGAAAGTGAAAACTTCCAACAGAAAATGAATAAATCGGGGAAAAAACAATAACGAAACCCGCGAGAAAAACAAACATTTCCATAGATGCGTTTAAAATTCAAAACAATACCAAAAACCTCATATTATTACATTTTCCCCAAAGAAAAGAGAAAGTCATAAACGAAAAAGTCATAAATTTCTTTATATCTCACACTAACGCGCGTAAAAAACACGCGCATTATTGTTAGGAATTTAGGAATTCGAAAAATTCAGAGACAAAATTACTCCGGGAAAGTTGAGAAACTGGGACAAACCAGGAGAAAACATGAAAAAGGAGAAAATATAAAGTTGGGAGCAAGGAATAGAGAGAATTTCTCCAAGAAGGAGAAAGCCATGATAAATTCGGCCATCCATAACTCATGCCAGAGCATTAAGATTCCACTTGGGAGCACCTCCCATCCTGCACCCTCGCAATACTACATTGGAGAAGGAGACGATGGGTGAATGCAAATTATATTATGTATTTCTGCCGCCATTACCCACGCATACGTGCATATTATATATATACATGCATACATATTATATATGCATATTATATAATAATAAATACATACAGATATACCCCTAGAAAAACCTGACGGAGCACCTTGCCAAGAAAAAAAGGGAAAAAGGCATAATGCAGTGAGGAGAAAGTATATCTGCCCCCGCCAATATTTATGTGCCATTGACATGGTTAGGGAAGACAAGGAATAAACACATTAATTTCACTCTCATTCCTCCCTTGAATACCTCCATTTGCTCCAACTTTGTTCCTGTTTGGGGGGAAACAATTTCTGGGACCTCACACAAGGGAAAGGAGATGGAGTGTGTGTAATCAGGTAGCCACCTGTGGTCACATATTTGCTTTCTCCATTTAGATATATGTACACGTACATGCTCCAACTTGGCGGGTTCAAACAGCAAGGATTTTTTGGCCTTGTTGTTTCAGCTAGATGCCCATAGGTATGTGTGGGCATGCTGGCATGTAATGTACATACATACGTAGACATTTATCATCATCTGCCAAGAGCAGCAAAGAAGTGTCAACAGTTCTTCTCTCTCGGTCTATTTTTTTTATCTTCAGCTGGCATCTATCGTCACGACTGAATTTTTATTGGGTATAGTACCTTTCTTGTTTTGGATTTTTGGATTTGCTTTCTCTCCTTACCCATTTTTGCTGTACTTCCTTTTTCTTTTTTCTTTGCTTTGTCCTTTCCATTTTTGACTTGATTCTTCTGTTTTGTTATCTATTATTTTATGCTTTCTGTTGTTGTTATGTTTTAATGTTTCTGTCCTTGCTAAGTTGCTTTCAATTTGTTATACTTTCGGTACTGTTTTCATTGTTTACTGTCCTTTTCCTTTCTGTATTTTTCTGTCATTTCCGTTTTATTTTGCCCTTTTCCTGTCTGTCTCCATTGTTCTGTTCTTTCTGTATTACTTTGTCCTTTTTCTGTTTGTCTGCGTTTTTCTGTTCTTTCTGTTTTCTTTTGGCATGTTCCATTCTGTCTGCATTTTTCTGTCCTTTTTGTATGTCTTTGTCCTTTTCCTATGTGTTTTTTTCTGTTCGGTCTGTACTTTTCCGTCCTGTATGTTCTGTCCCTTTTCTTTCTGTATTTTTTGTCTTTTTTCTATCCGTTTTGTCCTTTTTCTGTCTGTTTTGTCCTTTTTCTGTCCTGTAATTTTTGTTTGTTATCGTTCTGTATTTTTCTGTCCGTTTTGTATTGTTTTGTCCCTTTTCTGTCCGTGTTGTCCTTTTTCTGTCCTGTATTTTTTGTTCTTTTTCGTTCTGTATTTTTGGTCCTTTCTGTATTTTTCTGTCATTTTTCTTTTTCCTTTTTCTGTCCTCTTCCTTTCTGTATTTTTCTGTCATTTTTCTTTTTCTGTCCTTTTCCGTTCTGTATTTTTCTGTCATTTTTCTTTTTCTGCCCTTTTCCTTTCTGTATTTTCTGTCTTTTTTCTTTTTCTGTCCTTTTCCTTTCTTTATTTTTCTGTCCTTTTTCGTTCTGTATTTTTTGTTCTTTCTGATATTCTGTGCTATTTTGAGTTTTTTTGCCGTTTCTATATTTTTTATCCTTACTTTATTTTTCTGTCTTTTCTGTCTTTTCTGTCTGCCTGTATTTTCCTTTAATCTCTGAATTTGTTTCCGTATTTTTATGTTTTGTTTTGTGTTTATTTTTGACGTTTGTCTGCCTCTGTTTTTAATGTTATTTCCTTTCCTGCTTTTCTGTTCTACTCTGCTCTGTCTGTTGTTATTTTATTTTTCTTTGCACTTTCTCTTTTTAATTTTTTGTCCTTTGCATTGTCTCTTTATTTGTTTTTCTTTCCTTTGCTTTCGTGTCATTTCTTTTCCTTTGCTGTACTCTAGTTTAGTTTTCTCTGGCGTATCTCTTTTCCTTTTTTCTATTGTAACTTTGTGTTCTTTAATGTCCTTGTTTTGTCTGTTGGCGACCTTTCACTTTGTTTTGTGTCTATTCCCCTTATTATTTTGTTTTGCTTCATGCTTGTCTTTGACCTGTCTCGTATCCCTTCGTTTTCATTTTTTTCGTTTATTTTTCATAGCTCAACGGTTTTCGCGGTTTTTGGCTATTGTTGTTCATCTTTATCCCTCCAACCGTGTGTTTTTAAAATGTGTCCATAATCCTCTGTTCTCTCGCTTCATTTTCCTACAGTTTCAAACAGAACATTCTGTCTGTTTCTTGACCATTTTCTCTACACAGCCATTACTCGTGTTTTTGGGGATGGTTTCCTATTATATAGATACATTCTAACGCTATAATAATTTGTATCTTGTGGTTCTCCGTCCCTCTAATGTAACTTTAATTTCCTTCCACATTTTGTACGCTATCCCTCTAATCCAGCTGTCTTATTCCTTGATTGACCATGTTCACTTCCCCATCAACCACGAACGATCTCGCGTTTCTCCCGGGCTTTCTCCAAGTACACATCAAGACTCTAATCAACTGCCCATGATTCCCCTGGGAGGCGTGGACATTTCAAGGCGAAAATGCCTTTGCAAAAGAACAGCCTCATTTGCGAGAGAATTTGGATTAGATGTTTTCCCAAGGGATTATGTACTTCGAATAAAAACGTGGGAAATCCCCGATTAGACGCCCAACAATTGATCTTAACAAGCTACTTCCTGCGTTAAATCAAATGCAAGAATCGCCTTAATAAACCTGATAAAATGTTTATGTTCAAATCCTGATTGAATCAGCAAAATATAATTTTGATTTATATTCTAATTCAATGAATTTTAGAGGGAAAGGGAGTGATTTATCGCCAATTCTACACCACAAATCTGTGGGCATGAGGTATTGATAATATTTTTTATATTCACTTCAACTTTCTCTCCATCAAATAAATGGCCACTTTCTCCGCCCGTCCGATTTTTTATTTGGGGTCATGTGAAGAATGGGGGGAAAATGGGCGGTGTTGGATTAATGGGTTAAGTTGAATTGGTATGTACGACAATGGGAACAAGTGGCTGGGGAGAAAGTGGAAATGTCGATGGAATTGAGAGAACAAGCGAGAAAAGGGATTCGACACTCCTCTTTATCTTGTATAAAAAAAGAGTTTTTTCCACAGGTTTTATTTTCGTGCTTTCACTTGCTTTCTCCTTTTATTTCATTTTTCTCTTTGCTTTCTCTTTTATTCCCCCGGTCTCTTGTTTCGCTTTCTCAATTTCAGTTTTTATTGTCCTTCACATACAGTCGACTCTCTCTATAGCAGCACCCTATCTGCACCAGAAGTGCTCGTATAACGAACTGCTGGTATAGAGAATTAGTTCAAAAATATTAATATTAATTAATCGAGATTAGTTTCAGGCTTAGCCTAGATAATTTTCCAAATTCTAACAATATTTACAAAATTGGGCGTAAGTACTTACATTTCAGTTAAAAAAGAATAAAATTGTACTGGTATAGATTTCCGGTGCTGTTATAGAGAAAAAGTTAATGTTGAAGGGATACCTGACTGAGGCGCTAATGCTCTTATAGGGAGAAAGTGTTGTTATAGTGAGAGGAATGTGACCGAGGGAAGAAAATACCCTGCTGTTATAGAGTAACTGCTGTTATGGGGAGTGCTCTTATAGAGAACGCACTTTACATGGTACAGCTGTTGGGGGGATTCAACACGGCTGGTATAGAGTAAGTGCTTTTATAAGGAGGGCCGGTATAGGGAGAATCGACTGTAGTTTGCTTTGGCAGGAATTATTTGGCATTTTTTTGCAAGTCAAATTTTATTCTACATTTTATCTGTAAGCACTTTATCATATTTGTCCGTTTTTTATCACTTATCTCCGCTCTGTGGATCACAGGATAACATGTCGCAATACTTAATTTGTCTTATATTTGTCAGTTGCTTGTGTTTTAAATCATCCGATCCATTTTAAATGCATTTCCTTTTTCAGGGTAATTTTTTTTGTAGAAGGACTCAAATTAGGCAGTTAGTGTTTATCTCCATTTTCAAATTCTGATAAGGCATATCTCCTCAAAAAAATTCTTTATCCTTTGTCTAGATTTGTTTTTGTTCTCGGATTTTAATTTAATTCAGTTTTTTAATTATTACTGTGACATATGTAAATACACTCATGTGGCTGTTATCTATATACATACAGCAGAATTAATTGTGTTATCGCCTATTTTCTCTTATTACATGGCCAATTCTTATTCGTATTTCTGAATGAATTTCAAATAGTCCCGCGTAATTCCTTGCCATTTTTAGTTTGCAAACCAAGTGCTTTTCTATTACTAATTTTGCATTTATCTCCGTTATCAGTTTTTGTCTTTTTATTCATATAATTATATATGTATGTACCTAGTTCAAATTCTCCCATCATATCATTCAACTTATCTCCTAATCACGGTGTCTTTTGTGTAAAATAATGTCGCTTGTTCATCAGTGATTTTGGTCGTACATATTACAGTGGAGTCTCTATATAACAAGTCTCTTTATAACAACATTTCTCTATAACAACATTATTTTTTCAGCCCTTCGTACATATAAGTTACATGTTTTATGTTCTATATAACAACTTTTCTGGTAATAATATTTTTAGCCCTTCGCTTCCGAATTGTTATATAGAGACTCCACTGTAATTAAAAACTAGAATCCATTTAGCTTTTGTCTTATTTAATCTCCATGCGATTTATCAGAAACTATACCATTTTATTTCGTATATTTAAATCCTCAGTTAATTTTATTTTCTTCTTTCAGTTGTCAATTAATCATCCCGATTTTTCTTCACTTTGGATTTTTATTTCTTAAATTCATCCGTGTTTTTAGACGGAATTTCACTTTTATCTCGTAATTTTTCTAAAAATTATTTACAGCTTAATCATATCACATAATTTTCTCCGTATTTGTAATTTTGTTTTCAAAATTAGTTAGTAAATAATAAATTAGTTCTTCATAAATGTTTTTGTATATCTTCATTAATATTTTTGCATATCTTCATTAATATTTTTGTACCTCTCCACTAATATTTTTCGCATTTGTTTCTAAATTTCTTTGAAGAGCTTCATTCAGCATTAATTAATTTCATTAAAATTACAATTATAATTATATCTCCCTCCGCACACACTTTATCTCCATTAATTGATTCCTTAATAAACAGCTGCAATTGCTTCCAAGCGATCACATCATTAATCCCCGTCATATCTCCACTTTAGCATTTTATCACTTTCCATCCAAATCAGCATTATTCCCTCTTGTATCACAGCTGCCACTCACCTTCAACAGATAACATTTCAAATTGCCCCTAATTTCCCCTCCCAAAACCACCCTGTACAATACGCAGTCGAAGAATAAAAAAGATCTAAAATGCCTTTAAAAAAAGGAAGGAAAAAAGGCATAAAGGATGTATGAACTGGGAAAAAATCCTCCCAAGCTCTTTCCCTTAGATCATAACCCGAAAGAGGAAAATCCCGGGAAATAACACAATAAAAAAGGCCGTACTTACCCGCCGCATCACTCGTAACGAGAAGGATGAAGTCTTCATGACGATAGCCTTTTATTTCTCCGGAATTTCCTCCTTTGGTTTTTTCCTTCTAAAAACTTCCCTTTCGGCGAATCCGTTTATTTCACTTTACCCTAAAAAATTCCACAAACGTCCTTGTATTTGTAAACGATTTTTGTTTCGACTTTGTACGTCTTTGTTTATATTTTCTCCCTTGTTTTGAAGAGATTTAAACGGCCGTGCTTTTACGAGGACGTTCGTCCGAAATTACAATGAGTGTCTCTCACAGAAAAAAATTCGGAATCTCTTTTTTTTAAATCGTCGTCGTCTACAAATGTCTCACTCACATTAATGCCTGTGAAAAAAAATCCTCACACTTTCTCCAAACCAGAAAAAGGTCGGAGTAACTATTTTTTTTTACAAGTGTGAACTTTCACCAGCCCCAAAAAAATTCCCTTCGATAATGACTGGAGAAAGTTCCTGTTGTTATTGCTAACCACGGCTCTTTGGGCCTTTTGCTGCTCCTGGACGAACTTTTTTTTTATTTTCTAACCCGTCTTCCAAGTCCTGTGCGGGGGCTATAAATGATGAAGAGCCGTCCCAACTCCTCGGTATTTGTACAGGGGAAGACCTAGAGAGGACGAGAGCCAGGGAATGACAAGGGGGTGGAGAGAGAGAGAGAGGGAGAGAGAGAGACAGAGAGAAAGAGAGAGACGAAAGAGAGGGAAGTGAGGGAGAAAGAGGAAGAAGGCCTTGTGTGTATGAGAGCTGCTGAGAGCGCAACAAGGAGTCCTGAAAAAATTATTCCCTTTTTATCCCTATCTTTCCACACAGGCAGCTCACTCCAGCGAGGGAGCGAGTGAAGGCGAGAAAGAGAAGAGAAAGCAAGAGAGAGAGAAAGCAAGAGAGAGAGAAAGCAAGAGAGAGAGAGAGAGAGAGAGAGAGAGAGAAAAGAGTATATAAAACCAGTACATACTTGTTCAACTCTCGCTTTCTCCTCGGCTTTCTCCCCCTCCGCAGCGCTTACTCCTCTGTTCGTCCTTCCAGGCTATACCACTTGCTCAAGCGTGTACAATCACTTAAATAAAGAGTGCAAGGAGAGACTGGAGAGTGCTGGAAATAGTTGGGGGAGGGAAAGAGAAAGCAACACTTGAGGCAGAGCTCCGAAAAGGAATTTAAAAGGAAGTGGCAAGAGGGCAATAAGGGACAAAGAAAACCAAAGCAGTTGGGACAGAGTAAGAGACAGAGAGACAGTGAGGAAGGGAGACAATGGGAAATAGAAGGAGAGAAAGAGAGACAGTGAGAAATAGGAAGAGATGAAGACTGTGAGAAATAGAAAGAGAGAAAGCCATTGAGAAATGGAGGAAGAATGTGAGAATGTGATAGAGAGACAATGAGACACAGAAAGAGAGAAAGACCGTGGGAAGTAGAAAGAGAGACAGGAAGATTTAGAAGGAAAGCAGCGTACAGGGAAAACAAGAAAGTAAGAAATAGAATAAGAGAAAAAGAGACAGTAATAAAGAAGGAGAGAACGTCAGAAAGGGCACAAGCCAGAGACACTCAGAAAGATAGAACTTCCGAACGACAAAACTAGCGAGAGACAGTCGGAAAGAGAGCACAGGGAAGCAGTTGGAATGCAAGATAGTGCGAAAGGGAGACACAGGTGGAAAGAGAGATGCAAACTGAGAGAAAAGTGAGGGAAAGCGAGATAAAGAGAGATACGGAAACTCAGACAAAGAAAGAGAAACCGAGAGATCAAAAGTAAGAAGGAGAGGGAGATGGCAAGAGCGAGAATAATAAGGCAAGGGAAGCAAAAAAAGGAACAGAGAGAGAATAAGAAGGAAAGCCAGGGACCGAGAGAATAAAAGGGCAAGGAAGGAAAAAGGTGAAAAGAGAGCGAATGAGGAAAATAGAGATAATAAGAAGGAAATAGGGAAAAATACAGGGAACAAAAGGGAAAGAGTGAGATAAAAATAGGGCGTGAAAGAGGGAAAAATTGAGAAAAATTGAGGAACAGGGAAACAGAGAGACGGGCAGAGAGAGATAAAAATAAAACGTGAAAGAGGGAAATATAGAAAACAGGGAAACAACGAGACGGGCAGAGAGAGATAAAAATTAAGCGTGAAAGAGGGAAAAATAGAGAAAAAGGGAAACAAAGAGATGGGCAAAGAGAGATAAAAAGAAAGGGTGAAAGAGGGAAACAAAGAGATGGACAGAGAAAAGGGAAACAAAGAGATGGGCAGAGAGAGATAAAAAGAAAGAAATAAGGAAATGGAAAGAGAGAAAGCAGTGTGGGAATGGACCGAAAAGCAACAGGAATACAAAAGCCGTGAGACTTGCAGAGTTGGCATCAGTAAAAATGGAGTGAAAGCAAAATTTTAAAACTGACATTGACACCCATCAAATAAAAGCAGACTTTCCGAAAGCAAGAATAAGCAAACGAAATGTAAAAACCCGGCAATAACAAGGACATTCGAAAGCGATGGAAACTAACATTACGAGCAATAGAAAAAGCCAGAAGTAATATATGAGCGGTAAATACGAAGAATTGAATCCAAAGCAAACATAAAACAAAGTGGTGAATATAAGTGAATTTAAATTTAAATTAAACCACGGCGGGCGGAAACACTATAAAAACAAGACAAAATGAAATAAAATTAATTAACGAAAGCATCAAATACAAACGAAATCAATAACAGACAAATCAAAGGAACGCAGCAACGAGACAAAGCAAATAAAAGTAGGAAGAGACAAAGGACAAACATTAAGACAGATGAACGAATACAAAGTAAAAAGAAAAAAACTAAAAAAAACTATTGAAAAGGAAACGACAAAAAAGAAAGAAATGCAATAAAAAAGATAGCTCCAGACAAACTAAATAAGAGCAAAAAAGAGCAAGAATAAAAATCAGAAGAAAGCATACAATACAAATATAAAAATTCACTCGAACAACAAAAGTTAGATAACGCAGGACAGGGACAAGCCAAAATAAAGCAAGGAAAAAAGGAATCGAAAGACTTTCAAAAGAAATAATTAAAAGGACGCCAGCAAAAGAAAATACCAAAAGAAAGTAATTAAAAGTACAGACAGCAGACAAACACAACAGAAAAAGCATTAAAAAAATACGTTTCTCACGCTCCAACTTATGAGCTCTACCTTTACTTTCTCCATGCTTTCTCCTGGGCTCAGCTCTTTTGCTTTCCCTTTATAAATTCTTGTTATGTTCCCTCGCACAAGGAGGTACTTTTTCCCTTGTTGAGCCTTGTTATTCCCCAACAAAAACTTCTCACTTTCTCCCGGATACTCAAAGCCTGAGGGTTAATTGGGGTCTTCTGTCCCTTTTACAAGCACTTTTTAATGAAACAATTTCTACAATTTATGTCGATTTCTCCTTTACGTTGCTATGGCATTTCCCAGATGAAATAAACTTTCCCGTGTGCAAACTAGCTCCTTTCACAATTGCCGAAAATATTTTTGTGCTTGATTTCTGTAAGAATTTGCTTCTATATTTTATTTAACCATTTATTTGGGAATTTGTATTATCCCTTGTAGCAAAATACTGTTCATTTAGCGTTCATATTTGTCAATGTATATACATATATTTGTACATATAGATATTCGCTTTCTCCCTCCCAAACATTTTCCTTTGAAAATTAGTAGCTTGATTTTTACTAAAACGTTTCAATCACAAAAAATGTTTTCTCCAGGTTCTTTTCTTTTTTCTGCAGAAAATCCATTTTTAAGCGAATTTCCAATACATCAAATCCGATTTGAACCAATAGATTTTGCCTTCGCCTTTATACGCTTTCTCCTCTCGGAAATATCTTTCACTTTCTCACTATTCCATGCACTTGCATTCTAGAGGCTTCCCCCCCGCTTTCCCTGCTGGAGGACAGTGAAGAAATTCCCACAGAGCTTCCCTTTCTCCCCAGCAAAAATGCGTTTACTATCTCCCTCATAAAAGGCAGTGGCATTCTCTCTGGAAAAGTGTGGGGGGGGGAGTTAGTTACGGGGAGAAAGCTGGGAAAATACTTTGGGCAAGGATGAAGTGCTTGTACTGGAGGACATGTACATATAGGTATATCTTTATATAGGATATAGTACGAGAGATATCGGGGGATAACAAGGAATTTTTATGTTCTATATACCTCCTTCAATGCACAGGCTGGGAGCTACGGAGGAGGCCTCTCTTTTGCTATCTCTCATTCTATGGCTCCATTTATTCTATACGCAGTTTGACAAACGAAAGTCTCCATTCTCTCTCTTTCTCTCTCTTTCTCTCTCTT
>JAQGBT010000773.1:0-42400 GCA_034698585.1 Disparrhopalites patrizii | reverse complement strand
TCTCTCTCTCTCTCTCTCGCTCTCTCTCTCGCTCTCTCTCTCGCTCTCTCTCGCTCTCTCTCTCGCTCTCTCTCTCTCGTATGTGGGATCCTATCTGCGGAAGCACATCTGTTACCCATCTATATAGAATCGTGGATTGGATCTTGCGTGCAATTACTCTCTCCTCTTTCTCTCTCCTTCCCACCCAATCCAAATGCTATGAGGCCGTGGACTACTATCAGTGAGCCACGAACACACCCAACCCATCATTTCAGTCTAAAAATCACTCACTCATCCATCAAGCCCATCAAACACCTTCTTTTATTAGTCTCTTTCCTCATCTTCCTCAAAACCTCCTACCTTTACACTCCGAACCTGTACCTTATGCACAATATAGAGAAAAAAGGAGAGGAAGAAGCTCCTTTCCAGGCTATTCCCACACGCTTCATCGGAAGAGAGAGACAGAGAGAGAGAGAGAGTGAGTAAAAAAAACACCCTGTCATTACACATTTCCTCACTTTCCCTCCATTTCCCTTGTCATTACACGGAGGTGCGTGCAGGACTCTTCCATTTTTCCCTCTTCCCCTCTTGCTCTACATAAAAGCCTTCTCATTCCATGCATTTTATCTCAAACCCCCGGAAGATCACTTGTATCTATATCCTTGTGTGGGAAGAGCAAATTGCATGGCTTTTTAGTCCCACAACCAGAGCCAGAGTTTTTTAGTGGGAGTAATAAGGGGGGATAGAAAGAGGAGGAGTAGACCGGGTGTTTTCATTAGCAGGAAATGTGTTCAGCTTTGGTTTTTTTTGTCGGTGGACTGAGGAGGTGAAAAAAAGGATAACAAAAAATGGCGGAAGTCAATGTGCGGGAATTACTCCATTCTCACCTTCCCCTGTGGAGGGGTGAGAGAGAGAGAGAGAAAAAAAAGGGAGTGGAAGTGATTGGAAATTTTTCCTATTGAGCAATTAAGGACCAGCTGCTCCTCTCGCACACCAGTCCACCTCTACTTTATGAGGGAATACATACACATCTATATATACATGTAGGATGTAGTGGAAGCAATTTAAAAAAACACTGTCATCCTCGTTTCCCTTGTTGCGTCCGTATATGTATGCATTATGGTACGCATTAAAACCAGCGATGATTTTTAATTGTTGGTCTTGCTTCCATAAGCAATGATATGCACTGCAAACGGCAATGAACATCCGTCCGATTTATAGAATGTAATTTCCAGATTTATTATGCTTTAGCCAGTTGTGTTACATTAGTATATAGGTAGTGTACATATGTGAGTGCATGTATAGATGTGAGTAAGATAAATGTGAGTAAATAGGGAAAATAGAGAAAAAATTTGAATGCTTACCTGGGATGCATTTTTGTTTTGACAATATAAAGGTGTGTAAATTTAATTGTTATTGTGTAACTCTTAGATGTGATGGCCATAATACTGGGGTGGGTAGTGGTACGCCTCGTTGTGGAAAGCGGAGTCGCCCGGGGGTCTGTGGATCATTTGTTGACCGTCCATCATGTAGCCCATTGAGCCATCCGGACTGTAAGCCCCACCTGGAGGACCGTGAGGAGGGAACACTGTATAGACAAAAAAACATAAAAAAATATGTATAAAAATATGAATTCGTATTTCCCCAAACACCATTCTCTTCCATGGACTCTCTTCCCTAATAATAATCATTGTCCATATTATCTGAAACTACACTCTTGTCCACCCACCAACCACACACAAGGAGAGGGGAAATCCCAACTTATCAACTGTCCTGTCACGACCAATCACCTCCTGCATTTCTCTTCAACACGCAGAGCCACCAAAAAGTGGAATTAAATTTTACCACCCGTCCCCCTCCCGTTTTTTTTCACCGGGGACAATTTATGAGAGGGAATTTCTTAGTTCCATCTCCCCCTGGAAAAAATTATCACATGATACTTCCGATTTTTAACATCTTTTCCTTCTCTTTTCCCCAATTTCCCCCTGTTGCCTCTTTCCCTTTGTACGTATAGATTTTGATAAACCCCTCCTTTTACTCCTTCTTCAGCTTTCTGTAGAGCTTCATAACCTTTCTCCTGCTCCTTATGCTCGTCCGCCGGCCTTTTCATAGCCCCAAAGAAAATTAGAGGAAGAAAGACAGGAAGAGGAAAAGGAATGCAAAGAGTATTATGGAAAGAGAGAAAGAGAGAGAGAGGAAGAGAGAGAAAGAAGAGAAGCTACCCACTTTCTCCCACGGAAGTCTCTTGCCTCTTGGAAAGTCATAAATTTTATCTCTGCTTCACTTGAAGGGAAACAAAGCTGAGAGAAAAGAGAAGGGGGAAAGGATCCGAAGGAGTAGCTCCATGTGTTTCAAGAGGTGTTAGGAGAGCCATTACACTGACCGGGAAAATCTATGTATTCTCTCAAAAAATTCGGGAGAGAGAGAGAGAGAAAAAAAAAGAGAGGGAAACTTGAAGTAGGAAGGAGGAGCATTGTCAAGGAGAGAAAAAAAAAGAAGACTCTTTCTTTTGTACACGGAATGGATTTTGCAAATGGGAAAAAGTGAAAAAAAAATCCCGACCCATCCTATCCCATTGTCAGATACAGGATTGTAGGTTGGTGATACATGGCTCCTTAGGGTTCCATACTCAACTCTTACCCTCCCAAAAAATACACCTCACACACTCCCCTCCCCCTCCCCCTCCATGCCTTTCTCCCATGCTTTTAACTCCATGTCTCACATTTCATCCGCCTCCGCCACCACCAAAAAAACGCTCCATGCACGGCCTTTCTCTCTCAATCTATTTGGAATCACTTGTTACATTTGACGAAAGGATATATTTCAATATTTTACACAGAATATTATTTTTTTCTCTCCTTTTCCTTCCATTCCCCACCGCAATCGTTTTAAAACTACGAGTGCAAAGGGCATAACATGAGAAGGGCTGGGGAAAGAGCTTCTATAAAACGGTGCCAGGAAAAAAGTATTGAAGGCGCTGAAAGAGAAAGGAAAAAAGGACTGAACGCGAGGAAGGAGAAAGGAAAAAAAGAAGAAATAAAATCGGAGAAGGGAAAAATAGAGGAGAGCAATAAAAAATCTCTAGGAAAAAGATGCATGGCAGGGAAGTGAAGTGCATGACAAAACTCTCAAAAAAAAAAACTATATGCAATGGATTGCAATAAAATATAATACACTTGTCTCTCCTTCGCTCTACCTTCCCTTTTTTTTGACGAGAAAAAAAGAAATTTATAGATATATATGTGGAGCACGCCTAGGAGAGGAAAGGTTTACATGGGCTGGGAGCAGGAGTTGGGAAGGGAATGGAAATGACTAATGGAGAAAGGGAGAGGGGCTATCATAATGAGGCAATTAGCACTCGGAAAGCATCATATGACCAACTAATGGAATGAAATGGTGGACCCGAATGAGTATTGGGTATCCTGAGTCCCCATATATCTCCCCCTACAACCTACCCCCTTTGGTCTATATCCAGCCCTCCCCCCCGCACCATCACCACTCCTATCAACCCCAACCTTTCCCAGCCTTTATACGGTGGCTGACTACGACGCCTTTCCCTCACCCATATATAGACATATACATATACATATATAGACGACACGGTAGGGTAGGAAAGGGGAGGAGGGGGAGGGGGAGGGGGGAAGACGAAGAAGAAGCAGTCACAGTGGTGGCATGGTGCTAGTCACAGCATTATACCTAACCATGTACATGACGAACAAGTATGATGGGGAAGCGGATCTAAGGGATTTCCCGGGAGATCGAGTCAGATGAGGAGGACACGGATGGAGAGAAGAAAGTAGTGGTAGAATGTGCTCTAGAGGAGCCCCCAAAAGAACCAACTTCTCCAAAAGGAGAGAGGTGTATGTGGGCATACATACGGGGAATTGTATGTATTTTTCTTTCACCGACCAGGGCCTTGTAAGGGAAGAAGAATAGGAGAGGAAAGGAGAGAGGGAAATGGAGAAAGAGAGGGAGACGGAGGGAAAAGGGAGAAGGAGACGAAGAGAGAAAGAGACGGAAGAGCAGAGCTCTATGGTTTGCCTGCACCCATAGAGAAAGGGAGAGGAAGAGAGAAAGAGAAAGAGACAGAGACAGAGAAAGAGAGAGAGAGAGAAAGAGAGAGAGAGAAGGAGGAGGGAAAGCTATTGCTGGCGGAGAAAGTACCCCGAGTCATCGAGTGAGTCGAGTAACTCATTTGTGCGGGGGGCTATAATGCAGCCGTGCGTATGCTAGCTGTGTGTGCACTTGAATGGAGGGGCCATTGGGAAAGGCTATCAAGGAATGACAGGATCCTGTGATTGATGAGACTTGAGCCTTTTCTCGAATTTGGTGCACTCCACTGATAACATGCGAATATAAGCCTTGAATCACCCGACAAAAAGAAATCAACCCGCTCTCTCTCTCTTCTTCTTCTCTTCACTTCCCTCTCTTTTTCCCCTTTATATGCCCCTGCCTCAAGATCGAACTCCAGCACACATAGGAAGAAAGCGTAAGAAGAGAGAGAGAGAGAGAGAAAGAAAGAGAGAAAGAAAGAGAGAGAGAGAGAATCTGGAAGAAAACGCAGAACGTCGTTGTCGTCACAAAGAGGAAGAAGGAACGCACTTTACCTTCTTTCCCTTTAACCCTTCTTCCCACTATATATACATTAGCATTATAACACAAATTTTACAGCGTCAGCTTTCCAAATCTATTTTCTCACTCACTCACTTTACTCCTCTCATCCTCCCATTTTTCTTGGGAGAGCGCCGAAAAGAAATCATTGATTCTTCTTGAGCAGAAATATTTAATTTCTTTCAAAGGTTTATTGAGGGAAACTTGATCTTGAAGATGGGGATAAATATAAATATATAAATAAATAAAGGAAAAAAAAATGTTGAAAAATGACAAAAGTATGAACTCAATGTCGAGAAGGATTCTAATAGGATTGTTATTTCAAAAAAGGGGACAAGATTTGAAAAGAGAGGGCAAAAGCTTAGCTATAGGAATGTGGGGAATGTCCGAAGTGTAAATGCCGATGGGATGTATTACAGCGGGAATGAGAGGGAGGAGATAGAGGGAGATTAAGAAATAAGAGAGAGAGAGAGAGAGAGAGAGAGAGAGAGAGAGAAGTAGTGTGGGAAAAGTAATTTGAAGTGGGAAGGAAATCTTATTCATTAGGACATGTAGACCAAGGAAAATATTTATGGTTGCAGGGTGTGAGGAAACAAATAACATTTACTCCAATTCAATGCATTGATTGCATTCGCAAAAGTTTCTCTCTCTCTCTCCATCTCTCTCTTTTGCTGTTGATTGAATGGAACATTGCAGCTGATACTTTTCTCCCTTTTATCTTCTCTCTGTCTTCTCGTCTTCCTCGTCCTCTCTGCTTCCCATGGCTACGAGGAGTGCCTGTGCAAAGGCTTGTCTCCGACTCGGAGACTCCAAGTATCCCATCACCTCCTTTTGCTCATCACTTCTTCCCGAGTAATACTAATCCATTCACATGGATTAGTTGAGCCATCTCCGACGATTTGTTTGTTTACTTCTCAAACGTCGGTAATTCACAACTGAGACTCTCCCATGTTCTCCCTCATCCCCCTTTGTTTTTTTTTCTCTTCCTTTCTCGGAATGGTGCAAAAGAATGTCCAATGATTCTAAGTGGACCCAGAGTCTTCCTTCTTCGCCGTTGTCCTTCAAGTCCTACCAGAGTCTATTTTTGCCCGTATATCTCTCTATATCTCTCGTCTCTTCCTCTCCTCTCTTTCCCCTCCTCGACCTCTTCATCTCCCTCTCTCTCCTGCATAACTCAATGGATTCGCCGGCTTCCTCGTGGGATAGTGTCATCTCCTCCGGCTGTGCCCCCATCATCTCCTCTCTCCCTCCATTCCATTGATGACAACAACAAACTAATTTCCACAAGAAATTTTTCACGCTCCCTCAACCCCGTTATACAAAAAGTCCAACTCTTTTCCACCCCATCCATTTTTTCTTCTCTCTGTTCCTCTCTCTCGATCTTCCTCTCATCCTCCCACTGGAGCAAGGAGACCAGACGAGGAAGAAGAAGAAAGGAAGAAGAGATAAAAACTACAGGGAGATTCCTGTTTTTTTCCTTTTCTCCTCTACATGTAGGGAAGCTAGCCTAAAAGCAAATATCTAATTAAGGATCGATCAAGTCAGTTTCCCTTTTTCTCTCCTCAGTCTCATTCTTCTATTGAAGGGAAAAGTGTCTCTCCCACTGAAAAGAACCCAAAGAATGGACCCGAAGTAATCTATGGTGTAAGGTAATGTAACGTTAAGGAGATAGTGAGATCCTCTCTCTCTGTGTAGGAGGAAGAGGAGGAGGCGGAGGAGGAAGCACATGGAATAGTAGAAGATAGTGGTAGGTAGAGGAAAAGAGAGAGAGAGAGCCAGACAGAGAGACAGAGAGATTCTATTTTTTTCCGTCTCCTTCACATCGTGGAACTAATTGAGACACAGACCGCAGAGGAAGGCGAAGATGAAGATTCCCTCCATGCCTATCCCTTGCGCTCTCTCCGCCTCTCTCTTACTCTACAAACATTTTAGACCATAGGGAAAACACGTCTTGTTCATTAAACAAGTTGATTTGATTCTCCAATCGTTGACCACTCACTAATAGAGAGGGGGAGAGAGTGAGGAAAAGAGGGAGAAAAAAGTGGATGTTCTCCTTATCTCTCACACTCTCTCTCTCCCTCCTCTCTGTCTCATTACAAAGCCACATTGTTTGCCCAGAGAGAGTACATACGGCAGAGGGTACGGTACGAGTCTCTTATCTCCCTCCCAGAAAAGAGGAGGGTGAGGAGGAGAAAAAGCTTTTTATCATAAAACTCTATTATTCCCTTTAAAAGTCAATCTAATTAATAGTTTCGGATGGTGCACCATTTAGTCAAGATAAACACTACCCACGAAACTTTCCTCTCTTGTCTCTGCATTCCCCCTTACCAAAATCTTCCGTCTCTCTTCTAGAAAAAAAAGTGATTGGAAAAACTTGGGAAGGAGGGTCCCACCCCATTTTTTTTATTTCAGTATTTTTTTTGATGGTACTAAAAGGTGTAATAATGCGTAGAATTTTTTTAATACAAAATGGCTCATTCTTTTGGTGTAGTTTTTTACGGGGAAGGAGCGGGAAGGATGGAAGGGGGAATATAAATATATAGTGGGAAATGCATGGATCACGGTGAGAGACCATATGTCACCCGGACGTTTTTAATGGACTAAGTCACACAGGCAGAGGAAGAGGGAATAAGAGACTGTTTCAAAAAAAAATGTGTATAACTATACGCTTTTGCTTATCGTAACTTGAGTCAAGGGGCTTGATCTCGAGAGAATTAAACTTGGCACATGATGAGATTGACTTGATCAAGGGAAAAGCTTCATTTTTTTCGCTCTCTCTCTCTCTCTCTCTCTCTCTCTCTCTCCCTCTCTCGTTCTCTGTCGTACACAAGACTTGCACCCAAAATCAAGTAAACGAGCTGTTTTAACACTTTTTCGCTCGTCTCCGATGAGACTTCCAGAAAGAAAGGCTCATCCTCCGGCCTCGTATATAAGGGCAGGAGAGAGAAAGAAAAGTAACGAGTTTTACTATAAGTGATGTTCACACCATCAGCATCATTACGATCATGACACCATGGAGAGAGCAACATACACCGTGTTGACTGCCTCGTCACCACCACCAACAAAAAAAAAGGTCCATGAAAACCAAAGGCTTTTTTCCACTCCACTTGTGATTTTCCGGGGAGAGAGAGAGAGAATGAGAGAGAGACGAAGAGAGAACCAGAGAGAGAGACGAAGTTTCATACCATTAATCTACACATTACATCCGTTGTTAAATGGAGAAAAAAGTTTATTTTCCAGAGGGAGTGAGACCGAAGGAGAGAGAGATGGAGAGAAAGGGGAAACAGACCTAAATTAATCGTCCAAATAGATAGAGAAAGCGCAAGAGAGGGAGAGGGAGAGAAAAAAAGTTTTTTTCGCAATGCTTTCCCCACTAGTAATTAGGTAATGTATTTGAGGGAATCTGAAGGTTTTACAACCATGCTAATTACGAGATTCGGAACGGCAGAGGTGGGGCGAGGGGATTTGAGGGAGACGGGAGGACGCTTTGGAGAGAAAAGAATGCGGAGACACATCTTGGAGGAGGTGGAGGGAAGAGGGGACTTGTGGAGGGGAAATATGGAGAGAATGAATGAGGAGAAAGGAGAGAAAAAATACAATTTGAGGGCAAAAGTCAAGCCTTTTCAAGGGATGTGAATGAAGTAGTCGTATGGGGTGAAATTATTGAAGGAGAGAGAGAGCGAGAGAGAGAGAGAGGGAGGAAGCAGGAGGAAGAGCAATAATGTAGTGATCCTCCCTTGACTGGCTATGTGTGTGTGGAAAAGATTGGGTGGAGGACAATGTTGAGGAAATATGACGGGAGCAGATGCACTTAATAGCAGCGAAGGCACATTGTCACTTCACAAATTATTACTAACTACCGTCCCTGCCCGCCTCACCCACACTTTCCAAAGACTACATGTGACACATTAATCAGACATACCCATGTGCATCTTGAAGGAACTTTCTAATAACCCTCAACCATAAGGTTCTCCAACCCACCCAAAGTCCCCTCAACTCTTTCACCCACCGTTTTACCCTCCGCTCTCCCTCTCCCAGAGAAAGAGGGAGTCCCGGCAGAGAGCGAGACGGAGCGAAAGAGAGAGCGAGAGAGAGAGAGGGAGAAAAGGCTTTCACATAAAACTTCCCTCTCTCCCCCTTGTTTTCTCGGGAATAAAAAAAACAGTATTTTTAATATACATGAGAAAATAAATATTCAAAAGCTTTCATCTTCCAGGGGGAAATTTAAATTTCGTAAAAAAAGAGAACCACGAAGTCACCTTTCCTCATTTTTTTCTCCTCCTCCTCACAACACATTCTATGTCTTCTCATATGCCATTAATATAGCTTTCGTCCTCCCAACCACTATTTTATAGTAAAAAAAAGAAGGAGGAAATCTAAACAAAATATAAGGCCCTCTCACCCTCATATTTCCCAGTTTCTCGTAAAGAGCACTCAATATTTCCCCATATAAGAGTAACAAGGACAACAACAACAACCCTTTGCTCATCTTCCTCGTCGGTCCTTCCTCTTCAATATTTTTTATTCCTTACTCCATACAGGGGGAAAAGGGAAAAAAGGACGGAGATTGTAAATATTTAATTAAATTGTCAAAGCAATTTGTTTCCATGTCTCCTGCCTTTTGTGCTCCCTCTTGCTTATGGTGTTACCTTGCGTCCCATAAAAAAGGGAATAAGATTGTTATCTTCTATGACTACATGCATAGATTATGGCGGGAGAGAGCGTCTCTCTCTCTCTCTCGCTCTCTCTCTCGCTTCCTCTCTACTACCACTTGCTACAAATAGACACGGCGTATAATAATAAAGTGAAGTGAAAATAAACTCAAGACGCTCATAGAGAGAAAAGTTATATGTTTCTCCATTTCTCTCTCTCTTTCTCTTTCTTTCTCTCCCTCTCTTTCTCTCTCTCCTGGAGGAATGGGAGAGAAAATAAATGTACGAGAACATGTTTATGACTGTGATGAAAGGAGACGCTGTTTAAATTGAGGAGGTAGACCCCAACAGTGCATTTTCTCCATTTACAGTTTCGCCATTCTTCCCCTGGACGTATTTCTTTTACTACACCACTATTTTCCCTTCTTTGTGTATCTCATGTATATTTTTTCTCAATACTCCTTAGCCCACTACGTATTTTCCCTGTCGTGTCCTCTCTATTTTTTTTTCTCCTGGAGGATCCTTATATTTTCTATGTAGGACTCCCTGTACTTCCCATTTTGGAGTATATTCTGAGGGGGAGGGAGTGAGACGAGACGCGAGGAGACGAGAGAGGAAGAGAGACGAGACAAGGGAGGGAGAGAGAGGGAGAAAGATAGGTGTGACATTGGGGAAAAAGTCTGGGAAAAGTAGATTAGGAGAGGCAAGTCATTTCAGGGCTCATGATGGGCCATTCTTCTTGACGGCAATGACTCGCATGAGAGACCCAAATGCCATCGAGGTCGGCACAAATGCGTAATCGAGTGATTTTCAGCTACATTTCGCATTGCAACTTGCATACATCTCCGATTAAGTCCCCACCCATCCTCTCTATTTTCAACTCTCTATTTTTCCTCTCCTCTCCCTCTTCCTTTACTACCTTGTAGACTGGGAGATCTCTCTTATTGCCCTCCCCAAGACCTTCCTTGATACGTGTGTTGAGAGGTTCTCTTGAAGGAAAGCATGTATTACATGAAGAGAGGGAGGGTGAGAGAAAGAGAGAGAGAAAGAGAAAGAAAGAGAGACGAGACATCTCCACTCCCCCGTTTATTCCTGATGCCTTCCTTGCCGTGGAACTCCCACCTAACCCTTTCCCTCTCCCCCCATGCATATGAATGGATGTGTTGTAGAAGACGTAAAAAGTCACATAGTTTCTCATGAGTGCATCTTATTTTTTCCAGGGAGAGAGAGAGAGAGAGAGCCCACGTATGAGAGAAGAATGAAAGAGACAATGTTCGGATCTCTCATCCCCCTAGTACGTCTTTGTAGAAAGTTGTTGGCAATGACACACGGCTGTACTCCTCATCATAAGGAGGAGAGGAGGAAGAACAATGGAAGGAGAAGGAGGAAGGAGGAAAAGGAAAACAACAATAAAGTGGAATCCCACGCTCACTGGGAGAGGCGGAGAGGGAGACAGAGAGAGAGAGAGAAATTGAGAGAGACAAACTCCCCAACGGCTGGGGCCAGGCTCGTATGGGATGACAAAAGGCACAGGGAGTGTATGGCCCCGTAAACGACCTCTTTCTTCCCTTTTTTTGGTTCCCCTCAAAACAAACAAGATGCCATGGAATAACTACTTTACGACTATGACATCGTACAAACTCCCATCAGCACTTATGTATACTTGGCCATTCCCTCTTTCTCTCTCTCTCTATCACTCTCTCTTTCACAGAGAGCTAGTGAGCAGTAGTCGTAGTATTTTTTAACCCTCACACACTCACCGCGGGGGAATGACAAACATGCTTTCCTTTTCAGTCTCTCTCTCTCTCTCTTTCTCTCTCTGTATCTCTCGCCCTCTCCGTCACATACTTTCCCCTCTCTGATTTTTTGACTCTCGCAATCATTTGAATAATGAGTGAAACCCCCGGAACATTGTTCCTCCCTACTTTGAACCTGCCACGGATTTACATATTTTGCATACAGCCAATTCTATCTCTCTCTCTCTTTCGGATGTAAGCCCTTTTAAATTTTTTCTATTCTCCATAAAAATGTTTTTTGGAGCCCTTTTCCTACGCTTCTGTATTTATTCCCTTGGATGAATATGGATAGTTTGTATGTTAAATATTTTTGTGTGTGAATTATGCAAAACATTTTGAGGATATTATTGCAGTCATTGTGATTTTTCAACAATAAATGGATGCATTTTAAAGGGAGAGCGAAAAGGGAATATCTGAGTGGAACCAGCGGAAAAGAACAAATACAGGGGAGAAATGTCTCAGGGAATTTTCCTGGGACGGTGCCGGGTAGGATAAGGAGAGTAAATAATAGAAGGGTTTTTGTATAGGGGAAAGCGGACAGTGGGAGGAGGAGAGAAAGGAGGCGGAGGAGGATGAGGAGGAAGATGGAATCGGAGGAAGAAGTGGAAAGGGATAAAAGGGAGAGAGAGAGAAGAGGGAGAAGGGAAGAGGATGACGGATGGGTTATGGGAGCGATAGGCCAACAGAGAATCATGTCAGTTCATAAAATGAGCCGATAAAGCGGCCGACAGTGAAAGATGAAATGCAACTCACCACTTGCTCCTGCTCGATTTGACTGATCAATCAACGGTTGAACAATTCTTCGTCTCGCGTTGATAAACCTGGAAACATAAGAAAAAAACACAAAAAAAATCAATCTTTTTTCCCCAACCGACACCACTGTAAATCTCTTCCCATTCAATTACATATGCAAATTCAATTTTTCCCCCCTTCCACACAGGCAGCCATGAAATTCCGACAGTTTTGCACTTTCCTCATGGAATCAAAAACATTTTATTGCAACCAATGCTCCCCAAATTTTTATTCGGAGGCCAGTCTCTTCAATTTTTTATGCATTACCTCCGCACATAATACATACTCCCACATACGTTGTATGGTGAAGGCTTCCTTTGTATCCGCCTCCAAAACTCTTGTTTTGTGGTTTACAACAAATCCTTAAGTCTCTTTGTGGAAGAGAGGAGAAAAAACAATAAAGGAGACAATGCAGTAGGTCATGCATCCAAATTGTTGGGAGGAAGAGAGGAACCACCGAAAAAAGAAGAATGGGGACGGGATTCTGTGGAGGAAGAGGAGGAAGATGAGCAAAGATCCAGCCACCCTCATGTAGTAGGAAGTAGTGACGAGAGAGAGAGAGAGAGAGAGAGGAGGAGGGACAGAAAAGGAAATGAGAGACAATGAAGCAAGTCATGAGAGTTGAAAGGAAACATTACCCTTTGGGTCTAAATGTCCCCGTAATGTCTTGTACACATTGTGTTTTACTACCATCCGCACACACACACTCCCAAAAGCCCTAAGTATAAGTAATTGTATGTAGGTAAAGGCCGCACTCACTCACACATCTTTCTCTCTCCTCCTCTCTCTTGCCCTTTCCTTCAGTAGTCACTCAGCTGAAAATTCATAAATGCAGAAAGAGAAACAGAGAGAGAGAAAGAAAGAGAGAGAAAGAGGGAGGGAGAGAGAGAGCAAGGAATTAAATTAATGCAAACGCACATAAAACGCGCTATCAGGGGAAACTTGAAATTTGCCATGGAGACTAATCTGGGCCGGGGAAAGAGAGAGAAACATGAAATTATTTCAAGCTCACATCCCCATAATGGCCAGTCGAGATAAGCAGCCAACATATCCATATCGCTCATTCCATTCATTCATTTATTCTCTCTCTCTCTCTCTCTCTCTCTCTCTCTCTCTCTTGCTCTCTCTCAACCCACCGCCATTACTCATTACTTGCAGAATTTATACTTTCTTCTTCCCCCTTTTATTTCATCATCCACAATGCTCACACACATTGCATTACTTCACATTACTTTATTATTATTCCTCCACTACAAGACTTTAAGCCTCTCTCTCTCTCTCTCTCTCTCTCTCTCTCTCAGTTTCTGTGTCTGCACCAGCTTTTTCGAGGTTACTGCCATTAAGCAGAGGAAAACCTCTCTTTCTCTCCCTCTCTCTTTCTCTCTCTCTCTTTCTCTCTCTCTCTTTCTCCTCCAGAGCAGAGCAACTGTTCAATTTTACGGAGGGAGAATTTTCACCAACAAATGAGTCTCTCCATAGCTCTCGTTCCAACAACTGCCACCGCTCACTATTATTATTTTTTTCCCTGGGATGGTGAGCTTCTGTGAGAAAAGTTTAAATATTTCTGGGTACACATGGCGAGTATTTCCTACTGCGGCAGCCTTCTCCTCCGCCGCCACCGCCGAATACTTTGACATCCTAAAGCCTCTTGTACTCGTAGCCATCCATCCATGATGCAAGGATAGTCTCTTTATGTGCTCAACACAAATCCTCGTGGCTTCGTCCTTCCTCTCCAGTCTCGCTTTCTCCCGCTCTCATTCACTCTCTCTCTCGCTCTCTCTCTCTATCTCTCTCTCCCTGATATTATACAACTTCCCATTTTTTGTCTCTCTTTCAGTTCCTCCAGTTGTCTTTTCCCGACTCTCTCCATCATACTTACTCTCTTTCCAATTTTTTCTTCGCCTTCCCTCTCTCACTCCTTTCCTTTTATCTACTACACTGCCCATCTCCATCTTTCATCTCCTGTATGGCTACTAGCTCTGCCAAGTGGGACAGCCTATCTCTCTCTTCCTTTCTGTCTACTTACTTTCTCTCTGTACTTTCTCTTGCCTTCTCTCTCTTTGTAAAAACAAAGGAAAAAAACCGCTTTCCCCATCAGAGACAAGGGAATCTTAAACAATTTTTGAACCACAAAAAAAGGATGAAAAGGTAAACGGGAGAATTCTGAGACTTTTTGAGGAGAGAGTCATCCTCGGAATGTTGCAAATGTCCCCACATAATAGGTTGTGGTCCCAAGGCCAAAAGTATATAGCCATGAGGGTAATAAAAATAGGGGAAAACAAAGGGAGAGATACAAAAGGGAGCGGCTTGTGTACGGGTCTAAAAAAAATAGGAAGAAGAAGAGTCCTTTAATGTGAGCAAATATCTTCAGAGGAGGATGAGGGAGGCCTCTGTGTGTTATGGAGGAGGATGGGAGAAGAAGAAGAAGAATCCTCCAACGGAATACAATGACAATGTCGGAAGGCCTTAGAGTGAACAATGTGAATGGCAATAGCCACTGGAGCATACTGCAAATTGCAGACTAGAGGATCTCATGGGATCACATTGAGGATCTCCGTCCAAATCCAAGGGATTGGTAACGGGATGACGGAGGGAATACGCAATCATCCATCTACTATCCCTTTCTCTTTTTTCTCTTTCCCCCCTTTTACTCCAACCCTCCCAACTCCTTTCTCTTCCCAAAGACTTATTTCTATCTCTCTTTTTTTAGTTTCTAGGTTTTTTTTAAAAAAGAGGGAAAAAAGTATTGTTGTCTTTTTCTTTTGGGGGGATGAAATAGGAGGAAGGGAGGGAAATGTAAAACAAATATATATTTATATATGGGGAGCATCATGGGAAAAAAACAATACGACACTTATTTTCCACACAATTTAAACATCCATAACTTTTCAAATGCTTCCCTCCTTCTTCGTCCAAAATCAACGTTTCCTCCCAGCACAACTCATGCAGAAGAGAGGGAGAGAGGAGAAGGAGAAAGGAGGAGGATGAGGAGACCAGAGCGGATCATATGGAAGGGAAAGAGGAAGAGTTGTAGAGCCCCCAAAAAACTTTCCTCGTGTCCGCTCCCTGCCCCATATATTGTCATTAAAAATCTACCCACTGTACATACTAATGTCGGGGGGAAATAGCCTCTATATACACTTTTAAGATGCAAACGGAAGGGAGAAAAATGCAAGAAAGCGGACGACGACAGACGGATGGAAGGGAAACAGGCGGAAGACGTCGTCTTTCTTCCTCTGTTTTTTTAGACTTGTACATTTGGAGAAAACCACAAGAGGCTATAGTCAACTTTGTCGCTATTCTCCCTTTTTTTCCCTCTGTAAAGACTCCGTATAGTAAAAATTCTGGTCCCAGAAAAAAAAGACGGGTACACAGTTGAAAATGAAAGCTTTTCAAAGAAATGGCCAAACTTATGCATTTGAGTTGGAGAGGGAAGAGTGAGGCGGAGAGGAGCGGGAGAAAACTAGAAGTAGTCGTAGTGGTTGGCTGACAAGAAGAAAATTTTCTCAGAGATTTATTGGCAATAACTCTTGTCCAAGCTTAAGTCTGCCTTGAGTTCTTTCTTTCTTTCTTTCTTTCTCCTTTTTTTTTGCAGAAAAGCTTCTTGTACGAGAAGGAGGAGAGATGTTGTACGAGATGCGGACGTGGGTCGCAACTGAAACGGACACTACTAGGCCTGGTGCATTCGGATTTTTCTTTTTTTCTCTCTCTTTTATCCAGCTGCCGTTTTGTATACATTTTTTTCAAGAGTTTTTTTTCGAGAAAGAAGGAATGATGCGAAAAAATCCGGAGGTAAAGCTGCAAGAGATTTAAAGCTAGTGGAAAAGGGAGAGAAAGACTCAGAATTGCCCAGGCTCAGAAGTATACATTGAAATCCGAATAAAATTTCCAAATATTTTGTATTTTAAATTCTCAAGGTAATTTTTTAATTGAATTTTTTAAAATTTCCTCCAGAAGCAAGAATTCAAAGAATTTTTATGTCTTTAATTAATAGAAAGGAGAGCGGACATGGTTGACGGGGAAAGGTTGGGAGACCTTTTTTGAGAAGGAAGTGGTGAATTACATGGGGAGCAGATACGACAGAGAGGAGAAAGGGAGAAATGAAGCCATTTTCTCTGTCTCTCTCTTCCTCTCTCTCTCTCTCTCTCTTTCTCCTCTTTCATTTTATATAAATATTGATTTTACAATTAACATGTCTACAAAACGCTACATCCACAATCATTCCAGACACACCAACGACCGAGTCCAAATGAGTTCTTATGACTTTGATTCCTAATCTCCATTTCTCCTCCTCCTCGTCTCTCTCCCTTCTCTCTCTCTCTCTCTCTCGCTCTCCCTCGCTTCCTTCATCATTCGCACCCTTCGTCCCACCCACCCTTTATCAAACCCTTCATCCCTCCTCCCCCTGGACGAGTCCGGGCGATGTGCAAAGAGGATTTTAATGACAAATGTTAGGGAATCCTTCTTTAAGTTCCGACCAAATCATTTGCTACGAAAAGGGCTAAAAGAGCGGGAAAGTTCCCTTTTGAAAAAAATCTAAAAGCACTGCCAGCATTTCCTTCCCGACATCTCCAATTTCTTTCCTTCGGACACACAAGGCAGACACAGTACACATTTTGCACTGAAATACACATTCCCCCAATGGGAGCTCCATAGCAATTTCCCCCGGTAAGAGAAAGACGATTGAACTATGGAAAGAGAGAGAGAGAGAGCAATAGCTTCGGCTTTGTTTTTTTTTTCAAACTTGAACTTGGTGACAATAAAAGGCGAATACGAGAAAAACAAGTTGATATAAAAACACATTGACTTTTTCTTTCTCTTGACGATTACATCCATTTTTTGGATCCGTTCGTTTGCATATGGAGACATTGTGCCCTCGTTTCCATCTTTCCTATCACCCTCCGCCACGTTGGTCCGCACAGGGGCCATGTGTGTGTATGTTTCGGAAAAAAGGTGGAGATTTGATGAAGTTTTTATACTTGAATAGGATTTGAGGGAAATAATACAAAGATCACAAGGGGGTCGTTTACTCCACCTCGAGGTAAATGTTGGATTTCAAGAGAGAGAATGAGAGAGAGACAGAGAGAGAGAAAGAGAGAGAGAGAAAGAGAGAGAGAGAGAGAGAATTCCTCGACGACGACTACTAACCAATTCATGCATGGGAAAGAATGAACAAGGAAATAGGCCATTATGCATGATGCGTCAAACATTACTCCACCAGTCATTCTTTGCCAGGGAACTCTATTATTGAAATCCATGCATGCAATCTACATTTCAAGCTCTTTCTCTCTCTCTCTCTCCCTTTCTCTCCCTCGCCAGAAAAATGGGAAGGAAAGCTTGAGAGCTTTCCACGCTACATATACAGAGGACGTAAAGGGGAAAAAGAAGGAGCATATTATAGTTTGAAAATGGGAAAAGTCCAATTTCCTCTATCAGCCATCTCTCTCTCTCCCTCACATCCTTTTTTCAGCCTCTCTCTCTCTCTCTCTCTCTCTCTCTCTCAAAGCGTCTCTCTTTCTATCTCTCTCCCTTACTCATTCCAGGGAGGACAAGAGGAGAGTCGTTGTCGTCGTTGGAAAGCCTAAAGTATTTCAAAAACTACAGCCATTATTACATACTCAACCCAGCAGAACATTTGCTGTCTAATCCTATACCCCGGCGTGTATATACACACATAACGTCTCTGTCTCTCCCTCCACAGAGGAGTCACATTGAAATGGAGAAAAATAATATTCAAAGAAGTACGCTAACTCTTCTTCCCTTAACTATCATTGAGCTCCTGCCCACTACTCAAAGCCCTCCATCACTTTTCCATAGCTATACATACGACCAGGGGCACAATTACTTGTACATAGAGTAAAGAGGGAAGAGGGAGAGAGAGAGAGAGGAAAGTTCATGCATACATTAGATTATGGAGGGGACTGAGGGAGGGGAGGAGGAGGAGGGAAAAAAAGGCCAGAGAAATGATGTAATGGGATCGTTTCCCTTCCATCACAACAATTTCACACAAGAGAGGAAAAAGTGTAAGAGCAACTGAGGGCTCTATCATCATCATCATCACCACCACCATCATCACCCGTACACGATCATATCCAACACCTCTCGTCTCTCTCTCTCTCACTCAACCTATTCATACAAATGCCTGCTCAATTTTTCCCTCCTCCCCCTCCGTCTTCTATCCCTCTTTCTCACACTCCCAGAGAAAATGAGAAAGCTCAAGTTACCACACACACACGGAGGTTCTTACCCCTCCAAACATCCCAAAAGGATGCTTGGTAAGAAAAAAAAAGTAATTCATGCATTACATATACTTGTAATGGAACACTTTTACTTGGTATGCCAATGATGCTTTTTTCCTCCATCTTCCCTCTTTCTCCCTCACTCCGAGGATTCTAGTCAAAAAATGGACTTTCTTCTACTTTTCCCTCTCCCTCTCCTTCTCTCTTAGGACTTGCTAAGTTCTCATGGTGGGGTAACTTCCTCAGGATAAAAAGGGAAGGATGCTAAGGAGAAAACCGGGAAGAGAGAAAGGTGTATTTACCCGGAAAAAATAGTGGGAGAAAAGGGAGAAGGGGGAAAAGGAGAGAAGAGGACGCCAAAGGAAAAAGGAGAGAAAGAGTGGAGAGGGAAAAAAGTAATGGTCAAGGGAGGAAGAGACAAGTAAGTCGTCCCTAGTCGTTGCACGTCCTCCAAGCCAAATTTCCAAATTGTGTGTTTACGCACGTTGTTCCATCCCCTCTCCTTCTCTCTCTCTCTCTCTCTGGCCATGGTTGTCGTCACCATATTAAATCCATGATGAAAAACCACCTTTCACCTCCTTGGGACTAAAGCAGGGTAGAGAGAAGTAGATGGGAGGGGGATGAGAAGGAGGAAGAGTAGGAAGAGGAGGTGGTGGACTTAAAGATTTTATTGCCAGCGTCTCCGTACAAGGTATATAATATAAGAGGGGAAAAAAGAGGAGACAGAAGAGAAAGAGAGAGAGAGAGAGAGAGAGAGAGAGAGAGAGAGAGAGAAAAAAAGAAAATATCTGTCTCCTCTGCCATCACCCCCTCCCGGTTCCTAGGACCAGGCCTTACTGAGGAGGAGGAGGGATCAAGAAATAGCCTGTAAATTCCCCACATACTCAGTCAAAAGAGACCATCCATTTCCATTTGCAAAGCATTGGCAATATTACTTCACTATGCATTGGGTACGGGGCTGCAATTATCCCAGAACACACACACACAGATGCATTGTAAGTAAGAGTAATGGTGGAGAGGAGGATAAGGCTGGGGCCAGGAGGATAAAGGGAGAGAGAGAGAAAGAGAAAGAGAGAGAGAGACAGAGAGAGAGGGAAAGAGCGAGAGAGGAGCTTGTCACTACCGGCTGTCACCATGCTCGGGCTCCAGGACGAGGGCGACCATATTGGCTCAATTGACTCGTTGGGTGCTCCGAGCTAAATGTTATGAGATTGACCTATGAGACACATGAATCCCTCCCGCGTGGGGATATTGGTGACTCTTCATCCACCTCGTCCTTCTCTCACGACGTCAGTTGGCATTAACAGCTCAATAATAATGACATTGCCATTCTCTCTCTCCCTCTTTCTCCCTCTCTCTCTCCATGGGAAGGAGCGAGGGAAAGGTGCAGCTCATGCTGTTGCCTTCCTTTTATTATTACTATTAGGAACTGCTTCAGCCGTCCATCTACATATTTTTAAGCTCAGAAAATGTCTCACCCCTCACCGAGTACCCTCCTCCGTCTTTTTTTTTATGACGGGGAGCTCAAGAAGGATTCATTGCTCCGGCCATCATCACCCTCATCATCTTTTTTTTGGGTATGTTTCCCCTTCAAAGAAAAAGAAGATTCAGACGGGGGAATGATTTGAAGAGAAAGTAACTGACACCAGAGCAATTTGGTTGGGAAAAGCCTGTCAATTTTCTCTTTTTCTCCCGAACAGCTATTTGCCATAATTTTTGGATTTTTCAAATTCTTGCTCAGGTCCTATTTACACCGGAAATTTTGCGAAAAATCAGAAGCGGACGGAAAATTGAAAAAAAAGAATACATTGGAACCTGGCTAAGGGCTTAATGATGTAATGATAAACCTCATGGCCATAGCTCACTCCTACTCGTCCATGTGTGGAGGAGAGGCGGCAATATTAGAGGAACAAGAGAGAGAAGAGAAGAGAGAGAGACACGGAGAGAGACGGAGAGAGACGGAGAGAGACGGGAATATGGAAGAGAGGAAGAGATAGAAATTGGACACATACAGTAGGATTTATTTGTTCCCGCTATCACCTCCTCTATCTCTCTTGAAAAACTGTCCTGCTGTGGCCCAAAGTTTCATCAAAAAGTGAGCCGACTCAGGTTCAATTTCCTGAGCTCAGCAGGATTCTCTCTCTTCTTCTTCTTCTCGGGCCATATATCCTTTCATTTTTCTCTCTTCTCTCCACTTCCATCCACCCAGACATGAGCCAATGTACAGAGGGAAGGACCAAACAAAGCAACATGGGATTACCAGAGACTTTCTCTCTCCCTTTTCCCCCTCTCTCCGTCTCTCTGTCTCTCTCTCTCTCCGTAAAAATTTATTTTTATAACCGTTCCTTCACACACCTGAATCCTTTTGTCCCAAGCTGAGGGGCGTGCGCCAAGTCAAAAAAACTACCATTCTTTCTCCCTCTGTGTATTTTTCCATTAGAATGCCCAATAATGCAATTTCTTACGGACTTATTAAAGCGAGATAGTCATGAGGAAGATACCCGGGGAAAGCGTGGAAAGGCGTGTGTGACGGGATTTTTTTGCGTTTTCCCCGTGCAATAGTAAATACCAGAAGACCGTTTGTTGCTAAAGAGCTGAAGTGAGAAGATGAGAGGGAAGAGGGATAATATGAGACAAAGACGCTTCGGATTTCATTTAACTAATCCGGAGAAGGAGTTGAAGGAACAGCAAAAGTGTCAATATGTATGTTTATTGAGTGTAGATAAATGTGATTAAATCCAAAAAAATAGAAACATATTTTTTTCAGGAGGAAAAGAGAGAAATTAGAGAAAAAGTCATCCAGGATATTTTGAGTGGTGAAATGTGAAGAGGCTGGTTCAATCTTCCCTCGACGACTGGAACAATTTGTGAAGGAGCGGGGATTTTGGTTGTTATTACCCGGGAAGACGACTCTCTCTCTTTCCCGGTCGTTGCAGAGGGCGGGGGAGGGGAACGGAAGAAGAGTGAAAACGCTTGCATTCCATTACTGGGCTCTTCTTCATTTTCAGCTCAGCTGGCTTGAGAATTGAAAGTGAGTTAAAAGGGAAGGGAGGGAGAAAATGAGCAGGAGCTTACAGCACTTACAACAACTATGCAACTCTCATTCTTTCTCTCCGAGTCTTCCCACTCTCACTCTCTCTCACTCTCTCTCTTTCTCTCTCTCTCTCTCTCTCTCTTTCTCTCCTTCTCCCTCATGCCTCCACGGCTTTTGTGATTGCAACGGAAAACCAATCTTCTCTTACACCTTTTTCTATATGTGTGTACTTTTCTCTAATGAACAAAGTCTCTCTCTCTCCCTCTTCCTCTCTCTCTTCTCACTCTCTTGCAAACTTTTCTCCTTCTTGCGGTAAAGGCGCAACCTGCACCTCTCTTGCCTTCATTCAACACACACACACACTTGCACATGGGCTCATCATATTTGAATGCGTCGACTAGTACAAGTTTTCCCATCTTTTCCACCAACCTCTCTCGTGAATAATGAGAGTTTGAGAGGGGAGATGTGGCAGAGAGGAGGAAGTGTGGGAGGAGGGAGGGGAAACCGCAAGGGGGGAACCAGGAGAGTCAAGTGAATCCATGGAAATGAAAAAAAAACTTCGGGAAATAAAAATATATTCTTCAAAATCTTGCATAGACAGTGTAATTTCTACTCTTGTGTCTTTCAATCCAATTGCAATTCAGAAGAAGTTGCTTGGAAAAATGAGATTTCAAAATTAATTATTGGCGGGTTTTTGAATCCACGTGTAATTTTTAGCTGGAGTGATTTTCAAACGGGGTTCTTGATGGATAAATTGTCTCATGTTGTTCATCTCGTCTCGACCCCGTCAGTAGGAGTATTTTCGTGAAATAAGCGGATGTACACACTAAAAGCTGCGTGGAGAGCGTGTCGGGTCATAATTGAGCTGGGTATAGGATCTAATTCGCAAGTCAATAATGGGGAAGAGGAGAATTTGAGAGGAAATGCCTCCACCGCTTGTCTCGCTCTCGCCTCTCTCCCCTCCCGGTAAGGACACGGAGGAATGGACTGTCTCTCTCCGGCCTTTCTACCTCTTTCCCTCCCCTCCCCCTCCCCTCCTCTTCCCTTCCCCCTTATGTGTAACTTTCTCAAGAGTGACAGCCCTCATTTTTCAGAGGAGGGTAGGGCCGGCGGGGTTGCTGGGGTTTCCCCCAGTAATGGAGTTGAAGAAGAGAGGAGAAGATGCGAGATAGGAGCAATGAATCACATTGTCACACACCAACCAAATGCATATGACATCCCAAAGGTCCCCGGTGACCACCTTTTGCAAAAACTTTACACTTTCCTCTCTCTCTCCCTCTTTTCCCTCCTTTTTCCCTTTCCTGGTCCTCCCATTATTCCCTCCTCCGAGCCTTGGGAAAAAGTGACTTTTGCAGCTCATTTCAAACCCCCATTTTTTGAAATACATTGAAAGGCATAGTTTAAAAAAAAGAGCTTCAATCTTCTCTTACTTTATAGCCTGCAGACAAAAAAAACAAATTCTTTCTGTGACTTCCATGTCATTTTTAGAGCCCTACTCATTCCACAGAAAGACTTCCCACTTTTTCCAGGTAAACTTTTGTCTCAAGTCAAGTTTTCCCGGGAAATGCCGGAGGCATTTCCGAAGATTTTCCTAATCACTTTTTCGTTCCTTAATGCACCCAAATTTCCCTGCTCATGGAGCGGATTTCCCTTGAAAAATGTTGTCTTTACAAAGATTTCCTGTGAAAGCAATCGGAAGGAAAAATGGAACTTTCCCTTTTTTGCATGCTTACAAAACTGGTATGATTCTTTAACTCCTCCCAGTTTTTCACATGAAGGGAGTGGAGGATGCGTTCATTTTAGTACTCAAAGTACGCCTTCACTTTATCTTTTTTCTCATCCTCTTTCAACCACGAAAGAACATGGAGGAGTCTAGCGGAGGAGGAGGAGGCGGAGGAGGAAAGGAATAAAAGAGGAAAAAGTCACGATTTCGGAGCAGGCCAAGAGGAGTACAGGGACGTTTTAACATGTCATAGAAAAAATGCAGAAATATTTTCTCAAGCGCAACAAGAGATGTGGAGAAAGGGAAGGATACATGTACAAACTTTTCCATCATGTCATATAGTTTTTTTTTTAAAAACAAGAAAGTTGTTTTCTCCAGTTTTTATATCCTTATTTCCCTCTGTTTATTTCCCACTCAAGAGAGGGAGATTGTCATTGGAAGGAATGGAGGAAATGCCAAAGAGTGTCAGTGGAACTCCTTGGAGAAATCTCCGTGTTTTCCCATCGAAAGTCTCTTTGAAAGGAAAAAATGTATAGAAAAATGTTGTGGTGAAAGAAAATAATTTCAATTCCTTTAATAAAGACTTTTACTCTCGTACCAAAAAAAAATGGAGAGGAAAGTCGTGGGTGAAAGGAGCGATGGAGGTGACGAGGGAGAAAGTGAGAGAGAGAGAGATGGTGCGAAAAGGAGAAGTTGAAAAAGGAAGGGAAAAAAAGAGTTGGTGGCTGACTGTTAGTATACATTTCATTTGTCATCAAGGAGAAAGAGCCAAAGGAAGAAAAAGATTTATTGGGTCACCACAGGGATACGTTCGCTTGAACAGCTCTTTTCTTCCATTTTCCCTTTCTCTCTCTCTCTTTCTGCCCCCAAAGAGAGAGCAAAAAAAAAAGAAACAAACAAGGCAACCCTAAACAATACCATTCTCACACCAAATATATCTTTTATACAGCAAGTCTCCCCTGGGTCGCTCACAGTTGACGCTGTCACGATGCTTCATCTCTTTTTTCTCTCTCTCTCTCTTCCTCTCTTCCTCTCGCTCTCTCCCTTTCCCTATCCTCGTCCACACACACACACCTCATAAATTTTACGAGGAAACTTATTTACCTATTACGATGCATAACAATATCCTCAAATGTGAGGAACATGAACGTGATCATTCACATAAAGTCTCTGTACTTCCCTTTTCTCTCTCGCCCTGTCTCTGGCTCTCCCCCCGTGCCATGTAGGACTGATTCCTGAGCTTTTTATAGGACGTTTTTACGGCGACAGGAAAATTTCAAAGTCTTATGTTTCCCTCTCCATTCTTTTTCCACAGGAATGAAGTTAGCAATGGGGTGTTGTAATTGTGACACTTTATTATTCTCTCCTTCCATGGGGATAACACCACAATTTACTCTTGTTAGCCCTTTCCTCCTTTTACATTTCCCTCAATCCTCATTTTTTTTATTCTTCAAAAGAAGAGCGAAAGAAAGGCTCTGCCATCCCACTTCCAAGCTCTGACCATGTTTAATGGCCGCAACGGTATGAAACATTAATGAGTCATTATTGGTCCGAAATAAAATTCTTTTGCAAAACCTAAGAGAAAAAGCCGGCTATAAAAGGTCAGAGCAATAAAACGAAAAATCGTTGGTTTGAGAAAGGATTTTATTTTATATATTTTTTGGTCAGAAAGATGTAAATCCGTGATTAGTGGGCCAAAGAAGATGAGGCTCAGGCTCGACCACCTAAGAGGAGAAAGGCGCCAGCACTCCCAAGGGGGTATTAGCTTACTGCCATTCACTCACCTCTCTCTCTCTCTCTCTCTCTCTCTCCTCTTTGGCTCTCCCTCCCTATTTTTCCCCTCAACAAATATTTTTCTTCGTCTTCCCCTGTCTCATAATTATTCCCTGTATTATCCTCTCCATCTAAGAAAAAAAACTCTTGTTTACTTTGTCCTTTCTCCCTTTTCACCCCTGGAAGACATCATACCTGAGGAACTTTTTGGTCTCTTCCAGTAGAGAAATAAGACGAAGCAAAAAAAAAAGAAGAAACATTGGCCAAGTCCACATGAAACGGATGAAGAAGTGTTTGACCTGGAGAATCCCCATGGGAGGAGCCCCCAAGGGAGCACCAAACCTCATGCTTTATGGGAGATCTTTCTCTCTCTTGTCACCTTGAATACTTATTTAATCCCTCAATATATTTCCTTCTCTCCTTACACTTTTTTTTTTTGCACAAAAGCGCATTTGATTTTTTCCCTTTTTTAACAAGAATATACACCTTCGAAAAAATACAGGAGAGTGAAAGGAAATATAATGATGATAATACAGCAAAAAATATATATAACGTCCTATGACGTGAATGGTCCTAGTAAGGTAGCATTATTTGACGCAGACAACGGGGAAATTTGGAGCGAGTGGAGAGAGACAGAGAGAGAGAAATAGAGAAAGAGAGAAGAATGGGAGAGAGAGAGAAAATAGGGGTTCTGCTCGGGAATTTAGTTATGCAAGTTGTTCTTTTGTCAAGTCTCGAATGTCTATGGCAGTGGCCACCACACACACACGGGAGCGAGAGAAAGAGTAAAAGAGAGAGAGAGAGAGAGAGAGAGAGAGAGGAATTGGGAGAATGCGGATGAAATGGAAATCGATCGGAATAATGGGTAAACAATTCCAGAAGAGTAGGCCCAGTGCATAGTAGGATGGTATGGGTGAATGAGGGAGTGGTACGAGCTATAATAACAAATTGTTACACATATGTTGTTGTTGTTCCCACTGCAAGAGGAGGAGGTGGGTAATTTCCCCGGCTACATTCTCCTCCCTACATACGCACATGTAAATAAATATATGACATGTTCCCTCTCTCCTTCTCTGTTCTGAGGCGAGGGAGAGAGAGAGAGCGCGCGCGAGAGGGGAAAAGGAGAGAGACGAGCCCCACCAATGAATTTTGAACCTCGGGAAGCAAACAATCCTAATGACATTATCCGTATTGTATAGCTTGGCATTCCAGGGATGTGAAAACGAGTTTGGGAAAGGATAATAGCATTAGTATAGGTTTTCAGGGGGGCCAGGGTAATAAAATTGCACAACACTGAATTGGTTACATTTGAATAGGGAATTCCCTCTCCCTCCCGTTTACATTGTACGGGCTTCTCGTACTACAGAAAGAGAGAGAGAGAGAGAGAGAGAGAGAGAAAGAGTGAAGCCGGATACCCATTCTGTGAAAAAGGGGTTTCCATCGCTTTTGAATATTTCATTCTCGTGTTGTATTCTGAGAGAGAGAGAGAGAGAGAGAGAGAGAGACGGAGAGCGAGAGAGATAGAGAGAGATTATCGCACGCCAAGGTGACATTCGCCTCATGCATCCACACACTTGCTCCGGCACAGGAATGTGAGGGAGCCTTATTTTTTTCCCCTGGCCTTCGCTTATGGACGAGGCTCAGTACAGGACATTCCGTGTGTAAAGTCATGCCCGTGAAGTCGGAGGGGAAGGAGGACAATTCATAATTGATAATAATATATAATAATCATAAGCATATAAAATAATCATGTGGCTGGCCAGAGAGAAAGAGTTAGACAAATAGGGAGAGCGCAAAAGAGCGAGAGAAAGGAGGAAAACAAAGGGAAATCTATAAAAGGAGGAAGAAAGGAGAAAAGGAAGAAAAAAAGGAGGAAAGCATTGGAGGGAATTGATTGAATTCTTGAAGGATTTTTGATGGTGATGATGATTATTCTTATTGAAATAACAAAAATCCTGGGTGTTCTCCTCCCCATAAGAAACCAGGGAGAAAGAGGGAGATGGAGAGACTAAGAGAAAGAAGGTGGGTGAAAGGAAGAAAAATGGCCGGTGTTTTCTGTGCGTACACATAACAAATGTATAATTAATGACTCCCGGCCAGTTGGAGATACAAGAGAGAGTGCGAGAGAGGAAGAGAGAGAGAGAAGAGAAGGAAAGCAGAAGAAGGTGGAGTTAGAGTGGGAAAAAATAAGTAAAAAAAACTGGGAGGAGAGAAAAAAGAAACGGAAGGGAAAAGGTTGTTGATATTTGAGCGTGCGACAAGAGGGAAAGTGTGAGAGGTGTCAGCCAAGTTGAGTGTCAGCTGCCAGGAAGGTAGCATTGAGGAGTGTGACAGGAGGCCGTCATCAAGCCGTCGGGAGGTGAACAAAGACCTGGGAATTATTGACAAGTTCAAAATAGAAGGAAATTCTCCTCGACATCTTTCTTTCCCTCTTTCTTTCCCCCCTTCAATTTCTCCCTTTTCTCCATTGTCTTCATTCCCTCTCCGATTTCTCCGACTTCTCCCGGAAAATTTCAACCTCCTTTTCCCTCCGAAAAAAAATTATTTCGCTCCTACTTTTCCCACCCTTTCTTGGGCCTGATTGTATCGCATTTTTTCCCTCTTCTTCTTTTTTTTCTTAACACTCAAAGTATTAATTTTATGTGGGAAAATTTCAAAAAATCCCGCCGTCACCGATTCCTGAGGTCCCAAGGGATGCCTGGGTAATAATGATGGACGTGTTCAAGAAGAAACTGAAAGCCAGACGCTCATTACGGTGTCCATTGGCTTTATTTTGGACTCCAAGAGAATCCATCACTCTCCAATCTCCCTCTTTTTTCTCTTTCCTCAACTTCTCTCTCTTCTCCTTTTCCCTCTCTCTCCCTCTTTCTTACTCTTGATTACTTCCTTGCCTTCTCTCCTCAGTATCAGTCACGTTCCTTTTGTGCAGACAGAGAGTAAGAAAATCCTATGCAAATGACTTTATTTTCTCCTTCAACCCTTCCTCACTCCCATTTTCTTCCGTCGACTGAGGCCGTCCTAGGTATATTGGTATGAGCATGAAACCACACCGCTCCTTTTTTTTTTTATGTCCTCCACTGGTCACAGTCACGGACGTCAACCATCCAAAATAAATTCATAGGACTATATACTCCATGCCTCCTATTGCCGCTATGTGGTAGTAGTAGTCCTCACAAGAGTCGGGGGAGTAAAAAAAAATATAAAAAACGACCGTGTCATTTGATCACCTCCGGGGCTGACTTGAATGTCATAATTATTTGTCGTCCTCCTTCCCCGTTGCATGGCATGGAGTGCCAGAGAGAGAGAGAGAGAGAGAGAGAGAGAGACATACAAAGCAAGTGTAGTCGATTGCACACAAAAAATTTCCATTGGTCATATTAAAAACAGTGTAGATGGTGGAGGTAATAGAGTAGAAAAAAAGGCTTTACCACATGGAAAGGTAATAATATAATCATGGGCCATATGTACACAAATGTAAAATAGGGGAATAGTGTTCAAAAACGTAGAGAAAAGGGTTATAGGGAGAGGGAAAGAGACGCTCACATTTCACACTGGAGCTAAAATATCAGCAGGTTGTCCCCGAATAATCGCAGCAGTTTGCCCAAAAAACCTTATTGTTACACTCCATGGCTAATGATTTTCATTTAATTTTCTCGTCTCTCTTCAATCCCCTCGCTCTCTCTCTCGCTCGCTCTCTCGCGGCCCGCTCAATACAATTTTTCTACTTCATAGTCATAACCACAAGGATGTGGAGGAAAGCCCTGTGATATGAATAATAGTCTCTATTATTGGCTCAAACCCATGTGGTCTTTTTACTGCCTCCTGCCTGCTGCTTTACTCTCTCTGTCCCCAGCTCTTCTCTCTATTATCAGATCCTTGCAAATAAAAAAAAACAGCTCCGAATGTCTCAAACTTCTTTCTGACATCTTATTTTCTCCCATGTGTGAATGATATCCTTCCCCCTACAGAAATTCTTCCTCAAGACCGGCATGAAATTTTGTTCTTTACTCACGGGAAATATACACAATAATTGTGCCGGTGATATAAAAATATTCTCACATTGGAGCCATTTGTAGATGGGATTGTAGGCTAAAATAGAGGGAATGAAAGGTCATCAAATGGTGAGGAGAGAATCTCATCACAATGCTCTCAATCGTGTCAGGAAGAATCGAGGAGAGTGTGAGAGGGCAAGAGAAAGGGAGAGAATGGACGAGAGAAACCACAAACTGAATCCAATTCAGTGTTAAGCTTATCACTATATTATTTTTTCGTTAATAATGGAACAACTACAAAAATGGAAAGGGAATGAAACGTTCTTGGGGGGGGGGAGTGTGAGAGCGGGGATTGGATGGACACAGTAAAAGGCAAGTACTTTTTTCCCTCTCTCCCTCTCTTTTGGAGGGACAAAGCGGGGGAGTGTCGGAGACTTTGGCAAAAGTCTATAATAAAAAAGGGATGGTGTGTTTTTTTTATCTCTCTCTCCCCTCACTCTCTCTCTCTCTCTCTCTATTCCCCGTATTTCCCCCTCTCCACTGGTTTTTCCAGGTCCCGATGTCGGGAACGGCTCTATGGGAACTGCACACACCTGAGACCCAATAATCATTGTGTAACTCACTAATTCTGTGAGAACACGCCAAGCCATTCAATTTCCTCCCCCACTCTCTTTCTCTCTCTCTCTCTCTCTCTCTCTCTTTCCCTCTCTCTCTCTTTCTCTCTGTTGCCAGCACTCCCTCCATTCTCTACGTGTGTCTGAGTTCTCGTAGAAGGGAATGGGTACACCTTTCCCATTGTTAGGACTCTTTCTCTCTCTTTCCCCTTCCCAACAACCGGAGGGGTGGATTGGATCAAAAAATATGAGAGAGAGAGAGAGAATAATAATGTGTATGGACGTTTTTAGTACAAAAACTTCCATACTCTGTCAATGTGCATGCACAATATTCTCCAGTCTTGACATTCGCCTTCATTTTCAAAAATCCCTGGATAAAATAGATACACTTCGCCCTTTTTTAAAAAATGTCACTAATTCCTGAATAATAAATAAATAAACCTAAATACACATTTTTTTAAAATAGGGATTTAAATCAATTATTAAGCACGTCCCAAAAGTAGTCCTTCCGCCCTGACTTTTAAATCTGCTTAGGAATAAAAACGGGACGGGCAGACATGATCTCCCATGGTTTCTGGGGGAGCTTAGCACAAATATAAGTACGTATGAATTTCCTCTCCTATTGATTTTTCATATCATTGCCCCTAATGAAAGGCATCCTCCTCTTGTATCTTCCAAATGCGAAGTAAAAAAAAAAAGGAAGTAAAGATTTTCTCCCTTGACAACGTTCCGCTTCCCTTTTTTTTATTATTTTTTTTCCTCCCACAAAATGCGCCTACCACAACAACAAAACACAGGGGATGTATTAGGTTCCGGGTAGATTGTATGCAGTTCTTGTATGGGAAAGGGTGAGGAGAATACGTAATAGAGAGCGTGCTATTTGGTGCATATTTGGAGTAGAGAGAGAGAGAGAAAGAGGGAGAAAGGAGCTGGAATGTTTTTTTTTCTCCAGCAATAGAAATAGTGTATATAAAGCTTTTGCCTCGTGGACAGCTCCTACGGTGACTGCATACACAGCCTGTCAATCTGGATTAGCCACCGACAAAGCCAAAAGGAACCGGGCCGTGCAAACAGCGTCTCTCCCTTTCTCCTCTCCCTTTTTACTCTCTCGCTCTCTCTCTATCTCGCTCTGTCTCTCTTTCTCTCTTTTCACCTCTTTCCATCTCGCCTCTCTCCCCATTAAAACCCTGGAAGAAGGAGAGAGTCGTGAGGTTAGCTGGAAACATTAGACTTTACACGAGGAATTACACAAATACAGGGAACAAAAAGCCGGAGCCAAAAGGGGGAAAGAGGAGGAGAATCAAATGTATTATTCTGTATCATTTTATTCCATTCAAAAACAACCTAGGAATTCATAACCACAGAAAAGGGAGAGAGAGAGAGACGGAGCCTTTTTTACATTGCATTGCCTAACAATAGGATTTGAGCTTGTTCAACAATCACCTTGTAAATGAGCTCTTCTCCACAATCATTCATGCCTCATGGGTTTCCCTCTCTTTCTCTCTCCTTTTTTCAGTCTCGATTTTTTTGTTATAACACCACACGCCAGCCGCTGCACTTGTGCCTTTTCTGCGGGTTTAATTCCCCTTAACATCTACTTTTTTCTAATCTATTCAAATTTTATGTGGTGGTATTTTTTCCCCCTCTAAATAAAAGTCCCCACTTGATTCTGTGGTTACCTCATTTTTGTCCAAATGTTTTTGGACAATCTCTGTTTTGTTCCAATCTTGTAAATATTTTTGGGCTAAACTATTTGAATTAATTTACAGGTCCTTCATGTTTTCGTCAATACCACAATTGCTGGGAATATTTTGCTTGACATTTTATCTTGTAGTAGTTGGAAATTGTGATTGGATTAAAATATGAGGCATTATCCAAGTAATCCTTTGAGGTAAATGGGATAAAAACGTTGGGATACAGATTGAATTAAATAATGCTCCGCGCAATTTGCGGTCGTCCAACCCTCCGATGGGAAAGAATGGAGCCACTTTTTAAATTGCTTCTTACGGTTTTTTTTAATCTCGTCCGCTGCCCCCTAAGAAAAAAAAACAGAGCCCACGCGTTCCCATCTAATACACAACCCACATAAATAAAAAGAAGTGAGAAAGAATTGAAAAGGAGAATAAAGGGGAGGGTGAGAGGAGTTCAATTGAGCTCAATCCCCGTCCCTCCCACCTCCATCCATCCTCCTCCACATGATGACTCCCCATTAAATCATTGACCCAACCACGGCAGAAGCTCCTCTCCTCAGCAACTACCCCAAACCCTCCGCCAATCAATAGTCATTATTACGGGGAATAAAAGGACTTCTACTTTGGTAAAAAAAATCAATTTTCACTCATTTATTCCCCAATGACCACACACGAAAAGAGAATGGGCAGGAAATACCCAGGAATCTAAAAGATCAGATTTGAATTTTGTTGTAGAGTGTTTGTGCTCTCCGAAAAAATCCCATTTTTACTCCTCGAAAAAGGGTATCATCGTGGAGAACATTCCTCCCAAATCTGTGTCGCGTGGGGTTGAGTCCCATATAAGGGAGAATGAGAGCAAGACGGGGAGATCTCCAAGAAAAAAAAATCAATCTCTTCAAAAATTCCATTTTTTCCCATATAATTGTACATACCTCCCACCTAACAATTCCCTTTCTTATATCCAAATTGTCTTTTTTTTTCATACCTTCCCCTTTCTGTAAGGAGGGAGAGAGAGAGAGGAGAGAGAAATTCTTTTTGTGTGTAGACTTGATGACAATTTTATTAGAGAAACTGACACCTTGAGGACGAAAAGAAAATCCCCACCCTTGGAGTCGAGATAGACGGTGATAAGGGACAAGTCCAAGAAGACGACCACACCAACCAAAAAAAAAACGGAGTTGCCATGGACAAAAATTCCTGGGAGGAGGAGGGAGTTGCTGAAATTCTTCATATTATAGCCATTCAATTATGTAGCAAAGGTGTATAGGCAGACACATGCTCACGCATTTTTTTCCCCATTCTTCCTTTGATGCAATCGAAGGCATATAAAAAGAAGGGAATGTGACACTTGACGTTGTGTAGGAGATGATGACAACAACAACAACATGTCCTCCCCTTATGCGTGGCTAGAGTCTCTCCATGGCAGCAGGTGGAGGAGAGAGAGAGGTATCCAGAGAGACGGAGAGAGAGACAGAGAGAAAGAGAGAGAGACAAAGAACAAAGAGACTCTGTAGTGGATGGCCCACCACCAAAACCACACACTAATAGCCTCAGTCAACTCCCATTAAAGTCACCAGCATTCTCTCTCTTTCTCTGGAATTCTTCGGCCTATAAAATTCGCCCAACATTTTTTCCTCATGCCCAAAAGGATTCTTTTGTTTATTTTTCCCTTGGAATATATATGTATACATACAGATGTAAGTCTCCCCACTTAATTAATTGCCTCCCCCCAAAACACGTGGGAACACGGGGGAGATATCTGTAGGATCCCGGGAAATAATAATTGCCTCTCCGCATCCCGTCATGAAAATCTCCCCTAATCTGCCACCTAATTTTCTCCATGTGACAATAATGTCCAATGATCTGTCCACGGCATTCCTTTACTCAACAGAACAAAATGTCCCTTGACATTTATTGGTCATTCTGAATATCTTCCCCATCAAAAAAAAAAAAAAATTGGCCCTGTCATACCACTGTCTGTCCTCCTCCCCCTGAAAGAACACCTTGTCATTTGCCTAGCCATTGAACAAGTATTGAGGAGACAATCATTTAAAGAATAAATAAATAAAAACAAAGAGGGATTAAAACCATAATTTCACCCAAGTGCCTCTATCTGCTCACCCTCTAAACTGCCCTGTCTCCGCCGGTCTCCATTCATTTTATCGTGCTCAGTTCTTGGATGAAACAAGCACTTTTACATAAATGCATTTAGATGTAGGGAAAATATTTATTTTTTGTATTAGTTTTTTTGTGCTCTGGCGTAAAAATCTGTTTTGGTGATTTGAGGGAAGAAAAAAAAACTGGTTGAAGTTGTAAAAGTATAATCATGGTAATTATTATTATTATTATTATTATTGCCCTTTTAACTTGTATTTTATGAGTATCACCCAATGGATGGGGCAGGTGACCAAGAGTAATCTCTTCTCTTTCAGTGATTTCATGGGCGAGTGCCTATAAGAGCTGAATTCACTCAAATTCTCTCTCTTGTCTTTCCGTCTTTGTCTCATTGGAACCATCAGAGACGACGGAGAGAGTTGACCGTCTTCTTCCTCTCTGTCTCTCTCTCCCTCTCTCTCTCCCTCCCTCTCTCTCTCTCTTGCCGTAGATTACATTCTCCCATTCCTCCTCTCTCGTTTCCTTGTGGCTTGAGCAGTGTGAGGAAAGGGAGAGAGAAACAGTCATCATGATTGGGTTGAGCCATGACCGTGACGTTCTCTCTCGCTCTTTTTCTCTCTCTCTCTCTCTCCTAAGTCGAGTGTCATCAATCACAGTTGATTAGTTGTCCTGGGCAAAATCAAGACTTGTCTAATTTGTAGCCTTGTGGTTGACTCGTGGCTAATAACAAGGAATTCTCTCTCCCTATCATATGATATAGACTGCTCACGTCAATACTTATATACCTTGAACAATTCCATTCTCTCTCTCTCTCTCTCTCTCTCTCGCTTTCCAGAATCTCTCTCTATCTCTCTCCCTCTCTCGGGCTGTGGGACAGGAACCAGAAGGACTTTTGTTGCAGTTGTGGCCAATGGAAGAAAAGTGTACAAAGTCGTTGGGAATTGTAGTGGTGCTAGCTCCTAGTAGATTTCCTTGATATCGCTGCATCACATTCAACTTTTGCAGGGAGAGAGAGAATGGGAGAGAGTGAGACAGGAGAAAGAGAGAGGGAGAGAGAAGAGAGGAGATGGAGAAAGAAGGAGAGAGAGTGAAAAGGGAGAAAAGCTAGCGGCCAGAACCCGGTGAAGTCATTTGGGAGAGTTGCCCAAGCGGCTCAGAAATGCCATTAATGGTTATTCGGTAATTACGGCTTGCTAGGAAATGCTTTGCAATTAACTAAATGGCCAGATAGGTAATCCCCATATCGACTAATTCCACATGATATATAATGACTTGGGGACTTGAGCCTCTGCTCCTTCTTCTTCTCTACACACTTGACAAAGCTCTCCACTCTCTCTTTCCCTCTTCTCTCCCTCCCTTTCTCCTTGTCTCTCTTTCCCTCTCGTCTCCGCAATGACTGAATGAGTGAGGGAAGCAATAGGCAAAAGAGAGAGAGAGAGTTGTGCATGGAAAGGTGCGCCGGAAAGTGCTCTGACTTCACCTCCCTCCACATTCCCATCTCTTTCTCCGCATCTCTCTCGCAATCTCTCTCGCAATCTCTCTCTCAGTCTCTCTCTCAGTCTCTCTCTCAGTCTCTCTCTCAGTCTCTCTCTCAGTCTCTCTCTCAGTCTCTGTCTCAGTCTCTCTCTCAGTCTCTCTCTCAGTCTCTCTCTCCGTCTCTCTCTCATTATCTCTCTTAGTCTCTCTCAGTCTCTCTCTCTTTTTCTGTCTCTCCCCATGTTCGTCCTCCTCCCGGAGAGCGTGCGGGAGGAGGAAGAGCGGGACAAGGACGCGGTAATAAGCCTCTTCTTAAGTCGCCCACAAAAGCACGGGGGAAGTGGGCAGAAGGACGTGGCAAAGACAAATGACAATTTATTTACACTCACACATGAATAATACATACAAGCCACATCCACCTATAAATATCTCTCCTCCTCTCCTTCTCCCGAATCCTCCTCTTCCTCCTCCAAGTACCCGTTCCACCTCCATTCTCTTCATTCACTTCTCTTTCCTCGGATCCGTTTTTTTCTAAAAACAAAGGCGTCTCCCTTTAATCCTTGGAAAGAGATACAATCCTCATTTTTAATCAGCTCCCGCCACATCTCCGTCTTCCTCTCTATCTTCAATATGCAGAGTGTGTCCGTGCACATTTCCAAAGTTTTCTAAATTCCCGCGTTACTCATGTTTGATCCTTCTGGTGAATAATCGGGAAATCCCTCCACCTTTTCCCTTCTGGGTAAACTTCCTTAACGTTCCGGAGAGAATTAGTAAAAAATGGAGAGATCCTTAATTGCCGAATAAAAGATAAGGAAATTTCCGAGGAAATCTCCCACTAATTCCCTGCAATTGCAATAGCAAGACAATGCAATGCCAATATATTTCTTGGGGGGAGGGGGAATATGTGAAAAGAATCATCCATTATCCGGGGAAGCTCATCTTTTCCCCTTGCAGAAAAGGGAGAGAAGAGCGGAGGAGGAAAGTAAATGAAAAGAGAGATAAAGGAGAGCAGTGGGAGATAAAGAGCTTTCCCCACGAGGGAAAACAAGAGAGGGAAAGCGGGAGAGAGAGAAAATATTTATGTCCTCCTCATTTCCCTGTCGAAAATTATTGCAATAGTAAAAGCCAAGGCTGGAACAGTGGTACGTTTCCTTCATGGCAAAACAACAACCGGAGCTGTTTTTTTGAATGGAATGAAACGAAAAAAAAGACAATAAGAGCTCGTCTTGTTCTTCTCTCTTTCCTCTTTCTGGAGATTCCTCTCTGTGGGCATAGCTTGGAGGAGATGAACAAGAGCTCAACTGAGCCATGCCTGTCAACCCTTAAGTAATTTATTTCTTTTCCCTCAGACTTTTCCTCATCTTCTCTTTTCTCTTTCTCCACACTTTTTTCCCTATCTTTTCTCTCTCTCTCCCTCGGCCTTTCTCTCAATTCTTAAAAATGCTTCCCATGTCATGGCGGAGACCACAGGAATAGATAAAAGTTCCACACAAAAGGCTAAAGGAAAAAAAATAAAACACATGGAGCTTTCTTTCTTCTCCTTTCTTTTTTTTAAATATGTAGCCAGTCACGAGGAGGGAAAGTAAGAGAGAGAGAGAATAATAAGAAAGCAATAGTATGGGTGAAAAAATAGATGAGGTAAGGAAAACTGGAGCAGGAGCAATTTTAAGGGGAAAAGGGTATAGGAAGTACATGAGAACTAATCCCAAACACCTTTGAACGGGAAGAAAGCAAGAGGAAAAGAAAGGAAGGAAGAAAGGGAGGGAGAGAGACAAAGAGAAAGAATGGGAGAGAGAAGAATCGACAAAAAAGGAGCTGATACAATACAGAGAAGGAGTGAAGGAGTAGTCGACACGACGATTATGTTTCTTTCACGAGATGAAAAGGGGAATAGAAACGGGAGTAGTCTCTAAGGAAATCATTACAATTGTAGCGAGTGAATGAATTTCCACATTTTTCATGAGCTTTCCCCTCGCTCTATCTCTCTCCTTTTCTTTCTTCCTCTCCTTTTCCCACCACCTTTTCCCATGGACTTTCCCTCCACGTTTTCCCTCGTAGTCCTACGAATTTTTTAGTTACTTTTTCTTTAAAAAAAACTACTTTCTTTCCAAAGAATTCTACCACTTCGCCGATTGGTCAGGGCTGAAAACACGTCAGAAATTGATACTACAGGAACAAGTATCATTTCAAGGCAGAAAGGGTTAATTTTAAAGACACAATTACATCCAAAAAAGACAGGGCTAATTCCAAAAACGACACAATTAAATCCAAACAGAAACAATTAAATCCAAAAAGAAAGAGCTAATTTCAAAAGGAAAGAATTAATTCTAAAAAAGGATTAGATCAAAAAATCCGGACATATCCGAATGTTTATTTTAAGTGAGTTTTCAAGGGATTTTTGGGGAAAAGTAATTGTGAGGAATACTGAAGTTTAAAATATATTTTTGGAGGTGCAAAAAAAAACAATAATTTGAATGTTTAGGATGCTCCCGGCATTTTCTGGGGAGAGGCTTTGCCGTGGGAGAGAAGCATGGAGAGAATATTAAGAGATGGAGGGAGGGACAGGGACGGAGGGGAAAGGGAGAGCAAAAGAACCCTTTGTGCCAAGATAAAGTAATAATAATACTATTTGATCCATGGTGCTACACTGCTCTCTGTCCCTGTCTCTCACTTTCTCTCTCGCTCTCTCTCTCTCTCTCTCTCTCTCTCTCTCTCTCTCTCTCTCTCTCTTTCTCTCTGGCTGTACGGAGGTTGAAGGAGCAACAAAGGAGACAAATTCACTTGGAACAAAGTTCCCATCCTTGCACTTATTTAGTTTGCCCGACTTGTTTCCACACATACAAACACACACAGTGGGAGCATCGATCTCTACTCACCGGATTTATCAATTTCTTCTCGACCGGAAAAATGATGGTCGGAAGACATCAAAATAGTAGTTTACTTTTCCCTCTCTCGCGCTCTCTTTCCTTCCTCCTCCCCCTCCGCCCTCTCTCTCCCTCCCCTTCCTTCGGATTACACGCTTCACCCTTCCCAGTCTTTAACCCCCACAAAATTCCCGTTTTTATGCTTCTTTTATCTCTTTTTATTCCATCCAAAGCTGGAGAAATGTATCGTGAAAGGAATCTCTATGGAATTTGATACATATTTGAAGTTGGTGGGTGGTTCCTTGATTGAAATTAATATTTTTGGTTCCTATACCAACAAAATCCGCAATAATATCTGGGGACAATATCGCGAAATAAAATAAGGTTTACAAAAGTATAAAACAAAAAAAGGTTTGCATCCTAACAATAACTCTTCCATGGACATTTTTACCCATTTCCCTAGAACCACCCCACTGAGAAATGGACAGAGATTCGTCCACTGGCTCTTTGGGATGGGGAAACCAGGGAGGAGGGAAAGGCACAAAGAATTATGGGCAAGTCTACAGCCTCTTCCCTCCACAAACTGTGAAAAAGCCCGGCAGAAGTTTTCTGGTGGATAGCTCGTATTTTTCCCGGATTTTTTTAAACGGAGATAAAAAAATACGTTGAGAGTTTTAAGTTTTTTCCTGGAGAGAAAAAGGGATAGGATAGGAGACGGAATTTCTCCGAGAAAGAGAGAGAGAGAGAGAGGGAGGGAGATGAAGCCCATAAGGCATGATGGAACTCTCTAGCTGCCCCCACTCATTCCACCCTCTGTGTACACAGGCTTTTCCCTTTTTTCCTCGGGAGAGAGATAGCAAAGAGAGAGAGAGAGAGAGGGCGAGAGGGAAGAGAGCGAGAGAGGGTAATGTTCAGTGCAAAATAGGTCCCTGAAGAGTCATATTCTCGGGTCTAATAGCTTACCAAACGGTGGGAGAAACACCTTTTTAATGAACTATTGTAGCGGCAAATGAAAATGGGGAAATGTTCGCAAAGCTCCCTTTCACATAAAACCTCCACCACCGCAGACACAAAAGCCGGGAGAGAGAGAGACAGAGAGACGAGCATATAGAGACAATCCCCTTACCACTACCAGTTGGAAGGATCTCATCTCTCTCTCTCTCTCATCTCTCTCTTGTATCCCTGCAAAAAAAGGGCGCCCGTATAAAATCCTCCGGAAAAATGTAAACGTATGCTCTCTCCCTCTCCCTCTCACTCCCTCTTTTCTATTTGGCTCTCATTATGTAAAATTTCTATATCAACACACACACAATTACACACACACACCTGGGATCAGAGCTTGGCGCCTTCCGACAAACAAAAAGTACATATAAAGGCATTCCCCCTTTGCTTCCCCTTCTCTCTGAGGACGTATGCACATGTAATTATAAGGGGAGATTTCTCTCTCATTCTTCTCTCTCTCTCCCTCTCTTTCCCAGATTTCACATCACCATTGCCCATTACAAGCTGCAATCCTTAAATAAGAATGAACTTAATTGAAAATTCTAATGCCGCTGTCAGCATCCAGTTGAGATTACTTTCTCTCTCTCTCTCTCTCTGCCTCTTTCTAGCTCTCTCTCTCTCCACATCCCCTTTTTCTCTCTTTTATAACACCCGCCATTTATTTTATATTTCACTTCTACTTCAGCGGAACAAACATTCCTCCACCTCGGCCATAAGAGAGACAGAGAGGGAGAGAGTGAGTGAGTGAGGAAGGAAAAGTATTTAATCCCATTCGAAAATAATTTTCCTCGTCTAATAATAATTACATGTGTATTTTATGTCTACCAAGCTCCTCCATGTCTTTTCTCCTTTCCCTTTCTCTCGGAGTAATCTGCCTCCTTTTATCCTCTCATCGAGTCCGTAAAATTAAAGTCTATTGACTATAAAACCCACAATTGAATGTAGTCCCTTAAGATGAACCTCATTCCCGTCTTCTCCCTTTCCTTTGACTCCCCCTCTCCCATTTCCTTTTTCTTTCCCCTCCCGTTTTTTTCTTGACATTTCCCTTCAAAAAGTCATCCAAGAGTATTTCCCGGCAGATTGGAGCAAATGAAAAAAAACATTGACGACAGATTTAGGAGCTGGAAATGGAGGAGAATGGCCACCAAGAAAGAGCAAAGCACCCCGGGAAATAAGGGGAGAAAAAAAGGGAATTAATCCCAAATAATTGAAGTCAATGGAAAAGATACGTGCATGGAGAATGAACAAAAAAAATGGGGACACAGGAAAAAACTGGGGGAGAAAGTGTGGAGTAAAATGGAATAAATGTATGCGATACAAGATGGAGAGGGAAAGCCTAGTGGATTTTCTCTTTGGGATAAAAAAAGTGGGGAGAAAGACCGGGAAAAATGGAATGTACAAGAGCGGAGTGTGTAGAAAAGCTCAAGAGACTCATTACATCTGCCACTGACCCTCAACTGAGGAATGATCTGATCAATATGGATTGCTCCCAAATCGGAAGACAAACACGAGGGGAAGTTCACACAGACTCTCACATGGACTTTTTTTTGAAGCTCAGACCATATAGAGATAACAGTTTCGGGTTATGTGTGTACGAGGATGTGTAATACTTTCTTTTTTTTACAACAACAAATCCACGTCATCCTGATTTTACTTCTCCTTCCATCACACATCATTCAATCTATCTGCAGGTCCACCCATCCTCAGTCGTAAATCCCGAGTGTCAAGTCCCTTATTATTCTTCCTTCTCAGTCGAGTGTAAAAGAGGGGAGAGAGAGAGAAAGAGAGAGACAGAAGAAAAGGGAGAGAAATATCCAATAAGGAAGAGTGCCAGGGAGGGCGAGGGAGAGTGCGAGACAGAGAGAAGGAGGAATGGAACTCAATCAATCTAGTCACAGGAGTGCATTTGCTGTGGCGGGGCAAGTGTTTAATCTAATTGCATAAGTATATTTCCACATAAGAAGACGTGAGGGGATGAGAAGAAAGAGATTACTCTTATTTTTCTTCTTCTTCCCTCTTTTTGTCATCTCTTATCCACCCCAAGATATTCCTCCTCCTTCTGTCCTTTCACTCAAGAGATCTTCGCGAATTGTACCCGAATGAATCAATAAGGCATCCAAATATGCAAATGTCGTTCTTCACCAATATTTTCTCACGGAATTTCATGACTTCTGATGGAAATGCGTGGGAAGTTTATGCTCAAAATAAAAATAGAATACATTTGAAAAAAAACAGGACAAATTGTATAAACACTTACCAGTTGTTGACTTGAAGGATGGTGAGGCCGGTATCTTGCGCTAGTTGCTTTTTCTGGTCCTCTGAGGGGTAAGGGTGCTGTAAAAACCAAAGAAAAAAAATCCACATTATCAGCATTTGTGTTCCTTCCCATTTATTACATGTGCCATTTTTTTGGGAGACAAATGCTTTTAGTCCAAAATAATTCCCTTCAGTACAAAGCCGCTTAATCCTTATAAAAAAAGCTTCTCAAGTTAAGCGCTTCGGGGAAACTAGAAGTAAAGGATTTTATATGGAAAAGCCATTTAGGTGAATCCTGAAGCTTTTCATGTAAAATTCAGAACAAACTCTTGAAAATCTTTAGATAATGCCACGGTCCCGTAAAATCTGAAGCTGTTTATGTTAAAAAAATGTCAAGAAGAAAAACAACAAAAAGAGAGGAGAGAAAAGAACGAGTGGAGAGACCTCACAGATATGAAGGAGCACACTCGAAGATGTTTGTTGCTCTCCTCAAGAGAGCGAGAGAGAGAGACGGCGAAGATGGGACTGGAGTATTTTCTGGTGTATTATTCTGATTATTTGTAACAATAGGAAATACAATAAACCCTTCACCACCAGTCAAAGGGAAGTGCCGAGACAAGAACCTCCCTGTCATCAGTCCCCTTGGCTCATCATCATTCCTCTCTCAACTGTCTCTAAATACATGTAAGCATTTCAAGTGGTTTTTTTCTTTCTCTCTCTCTCTCTTTTTCTCTCTCTCTCTCTCTTTCAATGTTTGTCAGCGTACTCAATCCGCTACTCTCGTGCTACTGCTACTACTTGTCTTGCCCGCTCCTTTCCTTTCCAAAAGTCTTTCACTTGATGGAGGAGCCGACGAAGAAGAAGACGCTTAAGACGAAGTGTCTCGTGAGTGTCAGTGTGTGACACAGAATAAGGGTTGTTGAGCGTCAATGGGAGTTCATCTTAATAAGGACGGGAAACCTCTTTTTCTATTATTTATTTATTTACCGGAGCTCTACAAATCCGAAAATACTCATATTCACATGGAAGAGATGGATATGAATAGCATTTCCCCTCACTTCGGAAATCAAGGACGCGTGAAGGAGACCTCACGGAGGAGGCGGAATCAGTCAAACGACCATTTTTTTAAAAGGGAAGTCACGACGTCCCCCGAATCCTGCCTAAGGATCTCTTCTGGCCAGATCTCTCTCTCTCTCTCTCTGTTAGTGCATATTAATGTATTGTACGGGCAACACAATGCAGGGGATGATTAGTCCCTACCATTATTTTTGAGGGAGTACTTCGTTCTCGTACAGGACAATTCTACCCCTTGCCTTTCTCTCTCGAACGCGGTGGAGGGTCATTTAAAAAAGAGTTGTAGGAATAAATTAGCTGTAGTTGTGAGTTTTATTTGACGGAGACGTGTATTTGTGTCCTTCTGCTCTCCCCGTTATTTCCGTTCTTCCTGGGCCAGAGAGAAAGTGAGGGAAGCTCCACATGTGACATGGGACGGGAGAAAAAAGAGAGAGACTCTCAGGCTCTCAAGCTCACTAATAAGAAGGGAACTGATGACGTTCGGAGGTGTGTCACTTTGACAGTTTGACACGCGATATCTGACACAGCATTCTCACTCTCTCACATACTCCCTTTCTCTCTTTCTCTATATATCTCTCTCTCTCCATTTCTCGCCACACTTTTCTCATGAAATCCCTTTTTCCGGAATTGGGAGGAAGAGAGACACTTTTTTCCCCATCTTTTCCGTCTTCTTTGGCGGAACAGCCCCGAGTGGTTTGTATGAGTCTGTCTCTCTCT
>JAQGBT010000772.1:0-42423 GCA_034698585.1 Disparrhopalites patrizii | reverse complement strand
TCCTACGGGGTTTCATACCTCGGAGGGACAGTTACCCAGGTGTGACATAATACACAGGGCATCTCTCGGGTATGCCAAGGGGTTAAAACCTAACTATATCTGGGACTGTTTTTGCGTGAACAATTTGTACGCTTCATTATAGGCCATTTGCGTTTTGGAAGTTCGCTCTTGCCGTAATCTGAGCATTTACTGCTTGCGCCTTCTCTATTTTTTCTCTCATTTTCTCTTTCTTTCTCTATTTTCTTTGTCTTTTTTTCTCTTGCTTTCTCTATTTGCTCTCTTTGTCTCTTGCTTTCTCTATTTTCTCTCATTTTCTCTCTTTGTCTCTTTCTTTTTCTAGTTTATTTCTCTCCTTTTCTCTCTTCGTCTCTTTTTTCTCTATTTTCTTTCACTCATATTCTCTCTTTGTCTCTTTCTTTCTCTCATTTTTCTCTCTTTGTCTCTTTCTTTCTCTCATTTTTCTCTCTTTGTCTCTTTCTTTCTCTCATTTTTCTCTCTTTGTCTCTTTCTCTAGTTTATTTCTCTCATTTTCTTTATGTCTTTTTATTTCTCTAGTTTATTTCTCTCCTTTTCTGTCTTTCTTTGTCTATTTTATTTCTGTCATTGTCTCTCTTCGTCTCTTTATTTTTCTACATTTTGTTTCTCTCGTTTTCTCTCTTTCGCTCTCTTCCCCGTTTTTCTGTCTTTCTTTCTGTCTATGTCTCCATCGTTTTTTCTCTCGGTCGTTTTCTCTCTCATTCTTTCTCTCTCTTCCTCTCTCCTTCATTTTCTCTGCCTGCTCCCTGCGGCTGCCTTGTTCGTGTTCCTCGTGTTCCTCTTGTCAGCAAATCCTGCACAAAGTAGCATATTTCCCATTTAAATCTCTATCCCTTTTTGGTTTTACAATCTATACTGCAACGAACTCATCCGCAATCGTGCGAATAGAATATAACTGGTTGCAGTATGCGAAAATGCAGATAAAACAAAGCTTTTGGTGCAGTTCAATTTCATATGGTTTATCCCCGTCTGAAATAGCTTTAGAATGCGGATTTAGCACACCCACTCACGCCCAATTCTGCTAATATTCCTTTCCCGAATGAACTATGTATTTGCAAAAAACAGATGTTCAGAAAAGCTTTCAGTGACCTGGGTCAATATCTAAGACTTTTCAGCCTGTTGTTGTCCTTTATATTTAAAACTTCCTTGGAAATCCTTTAACAAAGGATTTCTGTTGGTGAAGAAAAATTACCGCTAAAAAGGGGAACATTTTTTGACATGAAAAAATATTGCTATAGCTTGAAAAACAAATGGAAAAAGGAAGGCCATAAAAGACATCTCGCATTGACAAAAGTCAGTATTAAAATGTGCAAATCCTTGAGGAAAAACAGGAGAAATGCACAGCGGGGATGCAAATGAATGGAGGAGAAAATCACTTTCTCTATTCCCGGAGAAAGTGTTTCTAGAAGCTCTTTGCGTGGTACAAAATTCCCTCTTACTTTCTCCCTTTCATCAAAAAGGAAATCTTCAAAAAGGAAATTCATACAGAGGTTGTCAGCAGGATATTTTTCAGACATATCTGATTTCATGTGTATTTTGAAACCCCCAAAAAATATATGAATTTATTCCCTCCAAAATATTTGTCTCTGTGCCTCAAAAGGAAATTATCTCACAACTACAAAAAAACATAGCACCTGCAGGGATTTCCCGGTCCCCATACAAATCCCTTTATTCTGTCACTGACACCCCCTGATGACGTGGGAAGAAAAGGAAATACAAGGGAAACAACACGGCAAGGAAATACCGATGGTTAAAGAGGACCGACAAAGGGAACTGTTTTCACAGAGGACTAAAAAGCCCGGGAATTCGGGGAAACACACAAGGATTTTGAAGGGTGGGAGAGGGAATTACCAAAACAACTTTCTCATCCCTTCAAATACATTCCCTCTTGGTAGAACAAATCCTTCACGTCAATCATATATTATATAGAACGAAATTAATACGTGCACATGACGGGGATTGTGAGCGGCGGCATGAACACGTTACAAATGCCAATGAGATAAGGACAAAGAGACGAAATCCAAGAATGGAAAGAGAGAAAAAAGAGAAAGGGAAACAAATATTGAGATTCAAAACGGAAGAAAAATATAGAGATCCACATTTACAGAGAGAAAGCAAGGAACTCCATGGAGAGGGAGACAAAGAAAGATGGAAAATTGGGAACAAAGAGACGTGTAGATAGAAAATAGCATACAAAAGAGTGGATAAATAAATAGAAAATAGCATACAAAAGAGTGGATAAATAAATAGAAAATAGCATACAAAAGAGTGGATAAATAAATAGAAAATAGCATACAAAAGAGTAGATAAATAAATAGAAAATAGCATACAAAAGAGTAGATAAATAAATAGAAAATAGCATACAAAAGAGTAGATGAATAAATAGAAAGAAAGCAATCAAGATAAAAGAGAAAGTACATAAAAAAGCGACTGACGAAGCACTAGAGAAAACAATGTAAATGAAGAGAAAATAACAGGGAAAGCGATGCATATGAAAAAGAAATCAGTTGACGAAGCACCAGAATAAGCGATATACAAAGCCATAGTAAAAGCAAAGTCGATAAAAGAGAAATCAGTAGTAAAAACAACGAAGATAGCGAGAAAATAGTGGAAAGAGCAATGCAAAATAGAAAGTAACCTAGATAAAAGAGAAAGCAATAGGGAAAACGATAGAGCACGCAAAAAACCAAGATATAGAAAGCTATAGAGAAAGCAATATTGCAACAGATACAATATAAAAAAGGAAGGAAATATGGAAAAAGACAGCAAGAATTTGAATTGGATAATTCGAAAGAAATAGGGAGAAAGCATGAGTGAGAGACTAAGAAAATAGAAAGATTTGGACAAATGTATAGAGAAATAAATGGAGCAAAGGATATATAGACAAAAGACTATCAAGAGAAATGGAAATCGTGACAACAACAGAGAAAGAGATGCGGACGATGTAACGGAGAAAGAGATATGTATTATAATGTACCAAGGGAAAGAAAGTATTGAGAAAGTACGTGTGACGGGGATATAGTGAAAGGCTGAAATAACAAAAAGTACTATTGGAAAGACAGCAAAAATAAAAAAAAACAACTCGAATTAAAAGCTTCAAATCCCTTTATGTGCCTTCCAACACTAACAAATAAAGTGCATTAGAAAATTGGGGTAAGTTGCTAGCACTCAACAAAATAAATCAAGGCCATTAAAAGTGCGCCTTGTAACCCATAGGAGGAAATGCTTGTATCAATATATATAATTCCACTCCCCAAAAAGCATTCGGATTCAAGCGGAATCAGCAGAAAAACGTGACTTTCACCGGGAAAAACAACTCCCGAGGAAATTTGGCAGGAGGAGCCTCAAGCGCCAGTAAAAGCTCAAATCCGAATAAGCTACGTAAAATTGGGTTGACCCAAAAAAATGGGGAAAAAACGTTACTTTGACAAACAGGACAGGGAAACAAGGCCGACAGGAGTCGACGGCAGACAAAAAAACCGGGGGACATGCCAAGTGAAGGAATTAAAGCGTGAAAGGTCAGAAAAAACAAACAGACAGGGCAGACAGGAGTTACAGAGGGACGTGCAAAACGCTCGGTTGGTTTCTCCCAAATATTTTCTTGTTTTCGGATCTGCCAAAAGAACAAAAAAACCGGGAAAGAAGGACGCTGAAGAGAAACATAAAGAGGAAATGGAGGGAGTGGAAGAGAAAAGAGATGCAAGCATTAGACAGACAAAATAGAGAAAGAGGAAGACAGCGACAAAGGGAGACAGAAAAGAGAAGAGAAAAGGAAAACAAACAGAGATGGTCAAAAGAGTTAGAAGAGAAACGAGAGAGAAAGGGTAGACAAGAGAGACAGGGCAGAGGAGAGAGAAGTAGAGAGAGGGAGAGTAGAGGAAGATGAAGAGAAAAGAAAGAGGAAGAGAAGAGTGAGATAAAGAAAAAAGAAAGAGCTAGAGACACAGCGATGAACAGACAAGAAAGAGAATGCGAAGCGAGATGAAGAGAAAACAAAGAGAATTCGAAGCGAGATGAAGAGAAAACCAAGAGAAAGAGAGACAGCTATGAATAGAATAGAAAGAGAATGCGAAGCGAGATGAAGAGAAAAGGACGAGAGAGAGATGAAGAGGAAAATAGAAGAGAGAGATGAAGAGAAAACAAAGTGAAAGAGAGACAGCGATGAAGAGAAAAGAAATAGAAGAGAGAGAAAGATTAACAGAAAATACAGAGAAAGAGAAAAGTGAGAGAGATTAAGAGAAAAGAAAGAGAAAGAGAAAAGTGAGAGAGATTAAGAGAAAATACAGAGAAAGAGAAAAGTGAGAGAGATTAAGAGAAAATACAGAGAAAGAGAAAAGTGTGAGAGATTAAGAGAAAAGAAAGAGAAAGAGAAAAGTGAGAGAGTTTAAGAGAAAAGAAAGAGAAAGAGAAAAGTGTGAGAGATTAAGAGAAAATACAGAGAAAGAGAAAAGTGAGCGAGATTAAGAGAAAATACAGAGAAAGAGAAAAGTGAGAGAGATTAAGAGAAAAGAAAGAGAAAGAGAAAAGTGAGAGAGATTAAGAGAAAATACAGAGAAAGAGAAAAGTGAGAGAGATTAAGAGAAAATACAGAGAAAGAGAAAAGTGTGAGAGATTAAGAGAAAAGAAAGAGAAAGAGAAAAGTGTGAGATATTAAGAGAAAATACAGAGAAAGAAAAGAGAGAGATTTAAAGAGAAGAAAGAGAAAGATAAAAGAGAGAGATTAAGAGAAAAGAAAGAGAAAGAGAAGAAAGAGGTGAGAAGAGAAAAAAGAGCAAGAGTGAGGTGCGAAGAGAAAGACAGAGCAAGAGAGACAGCGATGAAGAGAAAAGAAAGAGCAAGAGAGACAGCGATGAAGAGAAAAGAAAGAGCAAGAGAGACAGCGATGAAGAGAAAAGAACGAGAATGAGAAGCGAGATGAAGAGAAGAGAAAGCGATAGAGAGATGACGAGAAAAAAGAAGAAGAAATAGATAGGAAAAGCAATGAGAGAGAAATGAAGTGAAAAGACCGAGAAAATGAAAAGAGAAAGACGACAGCAATAAAACCGAAAGGAAAGAAAGATCAAGAGAAAAGAGGAAGAATAGAAAGAGCAATTGGTATAGAAAACAAAGAAAGAAATAGAGCGAAAAGCGAATAAAATAAAGCCAGAAATGGAGAGCGAGGAAGAGACAAACCAAACCAGAGTAGGTATAGATTAGAAAGAAAATATAATAGAAGAGAACAGATGCAGAAACAATAAGAGATACAATAAGATGGAAAGAATCCAAATGATGTCGAATAGACAAAACTAAAGTAACAAAAAAAGCAATATTAAAAGTATCATGAACAGTGAAAAGCCCACAATAAGTAAAAAGGGCAAAGAGAAGAAAAGGAAGGTAGGAGAGAAAAAAAAAGGCAGAACGAGAAGGCGTTTCAAGCAAGAGGAAGCGGAGCAGAAAGCGTAGACAAATAGTAGTAGAATTATGTACAAAGGCTTTCCCTGGAAGCACCTTCCCTTTCACGGCCTTCAAAGTCACCCTGGCACAAGGGAAAGTCTGGGACAAGCCACTCCACGGAATCTGCACGTCCCACGAAACTATTTTGTGTGGTTAAAGCTCTTGGAAAGGGAACATCCGAGGAATTATCTTTCCGTCCATCTCTCATATACAAATCATTTGGCTCCGTTGTTCCCTTTTCTATTTGCTTTCCGTGCTTTCTCCACAGCGTCCCAGCTTTTACTATTTACTTTCAACAGTTGTGCTTTGCTGGTTCCCTGCCCTGTTTTGCTACGTCCCGAAATTCTGAAGGACGACACTCTTCAAGGTGTTTTGTAGGCCATACACAGCGTTTTATTTGAGTTTGATATGATCACACGCCTTTGATTCTTGTTTTTTGCTTGGGTTTGATTTTGCCCCAACTTTCTCTTGCTGGCATTCCCGTTTTTAATTATGTGCTGTTTTCGAATTTGTTTTACGTCAATATTCACGTCACATCACCGTTTCGTCTTTTATTTTTGTCCATGTTGCTCTTTATTTGATGCAGTAATTACATTTGCTTTGGATCTCCTTTGATAATTTATATTTGCCTTTCCCTTTTGTGAGAATGAGCTAATCCCAGGCTGTTTCTCATGTACCATTTGCTTTAGTGTTTGTTATGGAATGAAAAGTGTTGTTATGGTTTATGTGTTTATTTAGTTTATAAATTGATGATTGATAACAAGTGAAAATGACAATGCTAACAAATGAATGAAGTGGGATGCTCCTACTATTTTAATGCAATACTTATTATTACTTCTAGTAGTCAGTTGCTCTTTATGCTTCTTGCTGAAAAGACGTACTCATGCTTTGCTTCTTGCTTTCTATGAATAAACTTTGCTTTATGCTTATAAGAATTCCCCCTGGAGTTTTTAAATAGTTGCTTATTCCTTCTATAAAAATAAGCTGGTCCTTCGTTTACTAATTGCTATTCTATAGCGAAGTTAAGGAGCTATCCTTAACAGTGTTATTTATTTCTGTATTTAAATTAATTAGGTTTTGCTGTTTCAATTGATTCTACTTCATTTCACGTTTTTTCTTTGATGTTACCACGCGGTTTCGTTTTTTTTGTATATAAACAAATTGAATGTAATCAGTGTTTGTCTATTTACTTTTGTAAATTAATTTTGGCAGTGTTTCCGTTCTTCTTTTAATAATCAATTTTTTTTCTTTACCTTTATAAATTAATTTTTTGCACGGATCTTCCTTTCCTTTTTGGATTATTTTCTCCGGCTTTCTTTTCTACTTATTGAACAGATCTGGAATATTTTCGTTCTAGTTTTTTAATTGAATTTTCTCACTCGCCTTTTCTCATTTCCGTTTGTTATAGCTTTTGCTTTGTCTTAGTTTGAACTAATTTTATATAATTTTATTTTTCCTGGGAATTAATTTCATTTAATTTCTCTTTTGCTCCAAAATCCTTTAACTTGTTGTCTCTTTTGCTTTGGCATCAGTTTGCTCTATTTTCTCTTTTGAGATTTCTTTCCCATTTGCTTGGTCCTGTTGTACTGAATTTTTGCGCCTGTCCAAATTATCCATCTTCTGTGTTTGTTTACGATTTCGACCCACTTTTTTGTCCTGTTTACGTGTAAAGCCTACTTCCCGATTGCTCACGTAATATGACTTTCTCTTCCGTGCTTTCTCTTTAAGTGCGATATTCCCTAGTATTTTCCTCTTGTACATTGTTATTGTTAGTTTTCCCTAATTTGCCCTCAATTTTCCGTTCCCTGCCTATTTCCTTCCTGCTTTCTCCTTTGTCGCTAATTCCTCCTTTTTGTATATACTGTGTTTTACGCGTAGTTGTTTATTGTTTTTTTTTACTTTGCTTTTCCGTGATTCACTTTCCCCATTTTTCCCTTCGCTCCCGGACCAGCTTTAGTCTTTGTATTTGCCACCAAATATTTTCCACAAGGATTTTCTGTATTACTTCAGCCTGCTTTCTCCATTCTATATTTAGTATATAGGTACATACGTGTTTTTTTCTGCTTGCTTTGATTCCATTGGCAGCACGAATCAATCTTCGCCTCTCACTCTTAATGGACTTTCTCGATAACGGACCTCTTGTACGTTTTGCTTCTATAACGGCGGCCAAAAATATCCTCAGAAACTTTCTCCAATTGTCAACATACACATTATTGTTCTCCCTATAATGTATACTATAAGGAAGATATTTTTATAGCTATTATAGGGTCGATATTGAATGCATATAAAGGAAGTACGTCCTCAATTTGATCTGTTTTTAGCCCGGCTTTCCTCCCATGTTTATTATTTCCCTTTTGATTACATTTATATGCTCCATTTCAACCCTTTCCCCTTTGATGTGATCTCCTTGTCCTTTCTTCTTCTATAGATTGTCTCCACAAAAGGTCTGGGAAAGTCCCTGGATTGCCATTTGATATTCTCAACCCTTTTTTTGCTTTCTGTATATTGATCCTTCCTTGTACTTGTTCATTTTTCATTTCTTCCCCTCTCATCCCATTTCCTCGCATCTTCCCTTTCTCTCTCCGGATCAATTTGAGAGACTTTCTTTTTGGTGTTTTCTCCATACACATTCATACGGGGGAGTGCCATATAATAAACGCATCCACAGATAAAAAAAAAGGTGCTCACCCTTCACCTTTTACAACTTCCTACGCATGGGAATAAGATGCCTTAGATTTTGGCCTTGTTTACTGGAAGCAAAGGAGGCTTGGAGAGGCTCTTTTTATCCCCCTCGAAGTTCCCCTTTCATTTCTCTACCTCGATCCCACCAAAAAGAATCGTTGTTGCCTCCATCCTTGGACAGCCTCATTAAAATCTGTACGGTGTGTCCTTTCTCCATGAAAAAGCACTTTATCCTTGTGGGGAGAAGAAGGGGAAAGCGCCACAATTTTAATCCATCGGCGTCGGGCAGGAGGAATGGGGAGAAAGTCGTAAAATGAAACGACCTTTACACTTCGGAGAGGAGGAGATACCTGTATATTTGTGTATGGTAGCATATAGGAGATACCTGTGCTATTGGGATATTACGACCTCTACAATGTAGAGGCTGGTGCAGCCTACATTGTAGGGGGTAACGGTTACTTTTGGAAACAGTAAAATTCCCGTCTTATCGTGTCCTTTCTACTGCATTTACCTTGAAGAATGACTGTATTCATTCCCTTCTCCCTACGTCAAACACGATAAAGGGAGGGATGGAGGGGGTGGGGATTGGGGGAGTGCGAAAAAAAATTAATGGAATGGAGTATAGGCAGATTAAAGAGGTGGAAGGAGAAATACTGAGAATCAAATGGACAAATCCGGTGACACAAGTGAAAGAAAAAGGCGGAGGAAAAATGAGGGAGGCAAGGATTTGGGGCTGAAAAAATAAGGGAAAATCGGAGGAAATTAAGACAATTTAAGGAAAGTAGAGACGAAATACAGGGTAGTCTCTCTATAACAGCGTCCAAGGGAACCCAAAATTTTGCTGTTATAAAAGGAATGCTGTTATAGAGAACACAAGTAATATGTATTCCACGTACAAGGTGCGGCAAATTTCCTGACGTTATTCAGAACATGCTGTTATAAGGGGTTCTGTTATGGAGAGACTCTACTGTAGGCGAAAAAGAAGCGGGAGAATAAAATTTAAAAACGTTAAGAAGGCTAAATGATGTCAAAAAACGAGATGACAAATGAAAGTTTAAGAAGAGGCAAAGGATCAAATATGAACAAGCGACAGAGGAAGAAATAAAAAAAGCGGGAGAATTGAAGCAAGAAGAGACGGAAAGAGTAAAGCATAAGACAAATGACAGTTAAACTGAAAAAAGGGGAAACTAAATCGAGAGGGAAGACAAGGTATTAAAAATATATCAAATAAATAAAAAATAAATAAAATAAATAAAAGTATATCAAATAAATAAGAGTATATCAAAGTATAAATAAAAACATATCAAATAAATAAGAGTGTATCAAATAAATAAGAGCATATCAAATAAATAAAAATATATCAAATAAAGGTGAAAATATAAGCAAAGGAAAAACGAGTGGGAATAATTCAGCGGCAGGAGAGACAAACAAAACGCACGAAGAAGAGCACATTACACAACGGAGAAAAGGAAAAAGGGCAAGGAGAAAGTTCAAAACGGGAGAAGGGAAAAGCCGGAATAAATTAAGAAAAGGAAAACATTTAATAAAAAAATTTAAATTAATAAAATAAAAACTAATAAAAGACGAGAGAAATTTAAAAAATAGAAACATTTAAAAGTGGAGAGAAAGCATCAAAGAGACCAGAGGAATTAAATCGAGAGAAAGTCAAAAAGTATCATTAATTAAAAGGAGAGAGAATGCTAAAAATAGATAATTACACGACAACAGAAGGCTGAAATACAGAAACAAATAAGAAAACAGAAAAATCAGCAATTAAAAAGAAGATAAATGGTTAAAAGAGACCAAAAACTAAAAGAAGAGAGAAAGAAAAACATCGACAAACATGTAAAGGAGGGGAAAAAGGTTAAAAACCTGCAACTTAGAAAGCAATTTTGAATAAAAGTAAAAGCATTTAAGCGAAGAAAATAAAGTTAAAACAGCAGCAACATTTGCATAAGAAAAAACGTTATACAAGCACAAACGATTGAACGAGGTGAGTAACAATAAGTGAAAGAGCAATTTCGGATGGACAACTTCATCCTCCTAAAGCCATTTGAGGCACGTAACAACTCCAGATGAGCAAGAAAATGATAAATAAATCCGCCCTTAAATCAAAGATTACCCTGACACATATGTACGTATTTACATGTATAATATCAATGCTCACCACGTAGAGGAACAAAACACAAAGTTATTTATATATAATTATGTATAGGAAGAGACAAATATACATATCTATAGATGTATAAGGATAAGGAAATATGCCAAAATGGGCTGACAACAAGAGAGAAAGTTCAAGAAATTGAGAACAAATCCAATGGAGATCAAATGGCGCGAAAAATTAAATACAAACGCGGCAGGGAAAGGGCCCAAACCGTGCGTTCTCCAAGGAAAATGTGCCCTCGAGAAGACAACAAGACCAGGCTTCGTTAGAGCCCCAAAAGATGAGATTTCAAGTCAACTTGTGCGAAGAATAAGAGGGGATAAATCCAAACCTGAGAGGAGCAATTTATTTGTCAAAAAAAAAGTAGAGAGTAAAAAATCCTGGGCAAGCTAACGTCATTCAGAATCATTTAAAATACCGGAGTAAGTAAAAAAAAAATCATGGACACGAAAATTGTCAAAAACATGAAAAAAAAACGACATTTGGCCTCAAAAATTATTTTTCAACTAGAGTAATTTCCGTAGATTTGGCAGTTAAGGAATTTCTGCCGAAGCAAATCCTGCCAAAATGGAGCTTTTACCAGGGGAAATCCCCCATTAAACAGGAAAACCCAGGACAGTGGGAAAAGTCAAGGAAAAAGATGAGTTGTTGCTCTTCCCCGGAAAAATGGCATGGAAGGGAAAGACACGGAAATGTCACATGTCCCCTTTTATAACTCTGTGTGCATCTGTCATTTTCGAGGATAAAATAATCAACAATCCTTCACCCCATAAGTATCTATATGCATACATACATGCATATACATATTGGTATATACATATTATACATATGTACATTATACTTGCATGCATTTAAAGCCCACACGCCTCCGTCTTTCTCGTCTCTCTCTCTCTTGCTCTCTTCTCTCTCTTGGCTCTTCGTGTGTGTCTCTGACATTCAAAAGGAAATCATGGCGTACATGTTAAACCAAAGAGAAACGAGACAGCTCACAAAATATGGAGCACAGTGGGAAAAAAGTTAATTAATTTCTCTCCCACTTCACCCTCTTTTTTTTTCTACGCCCATCCACAGAGAACTTGTCATATATGGACTTTCACAAGCAGACACCTACAGCCTTTAATCTATCCTCAGGTAGTGGGACGATAGAATGAGGTGGAGAGCAAGACTTATGGAAAAGGAATGGAAATATTCAATTCGGGGATGAACAATGTTTATAGGAGAACGGAGGAGAGTTTCGCTTTGGCGGGGAGATAAGGAGATGAAGGAAAAAGTGGAGGACCGAGTCCCCGGAGAGATGGATGGACGCGAAAGGGAGGCTGACAGATAAATGGAAAGCAAATGGATCCCAGGAGTGAACGGGAATGGAAAGAAATCCGGGGGCTGGGAGAGAGAGAGGCCAGAGGGAGACGAAGAAAGAGAAAAAGAGGAGTGAATATAGAAAGGATGCAGAGCAAGAGAGAAAGCTGCTTGAATGTCGGACAGAGACAGAAAGCTAAGGGGCAGAACGAGACGAGAGAATAGAAAGTAGACAGCGATAAAGGCGGAGAAAAGGAAGGTAATTGAAAAAATAAAAGATAAAAGAAGGAGATCGGAGAGAAAAATAAAATAAAATGAAATCGGGGAGAAAACTAAAATAAAAAATTAATTCGGAGAGAAAAAGTAAATAAAATAAAATCGGAGGGAAAATCTACATAGAAGGAAATCGGTGAGGAAATAAAAATAGAAGAAAATCGAAGAGAAGTGGAAAATAGAAGAAAATCGAAGAGCAGTGGAAAATAGATGGACATCAAAGAGAAAATAAAAGTACATCGGAGTGAACTGTGAAAGAAAGTGAAATTGGAGAGAAAAGAAAAATAGAACGAAATCGAAGCGAACAGTCAAAGAAAAGGAAATCAGCTGGAAACAAAAACTAGAAGGACATCGAAAAAAACGAAAAATATAAGGAAATCGAATCGAATTAAAAATAGAAGGAAATATAGAGAATTTAAAACAGACGCAAATCGAAGGGAAACAAGAAATACAAGGCAATCGGAGAGAAATAAAAAATAGAAGGAAATGAAGGCCAGGGAATGTCATGGAAGACTCTATCCAGTTAATCCACGTGTATGATACGGCCTTTCCCATCATTATGGGAGATTCCAGGGATTCTACACGAATGGAAGAAGATTCTCGGGGAAATCATTGAACCAAATGCTTGAAACTTTCCCTTGGCTCTGCCCCCAACAAGGAAATTCAAGGGCAATTGGTGGCTCGTGGTCTAATTTGTGTGTACCAAATAGAGGCACATACATTGTATGAAAGTGTATGTTGTAATGTATGTACATAAGCAAGTGAATTGCATATATGTAGATACATATAAGGTTGCCATTCGTCCTCCATAATTAAGGATGCCACGCGGAGTGAACTTAAAATTTGAGCATCCCGTTCTTCTGATGCTGGAGACAGAGCCCTGGTTTTAAAGGGACCAAAGAGTGACGGCGGGATCCGAATTAATTGGGACGTTGAATGACGGGCACAAGGAGCCCTGGAGGCGGTTGGCCCGGATCAATAGATACATATTTGTAGAGGGAAACTATACATGAAAAAGTATATACACAATGGTGGCGCCCAAATATGCTTTCGGCCCCGGTTGGAGCCCCAAGGAAAAATTGGGAAAATATCCTAGTTTTTTCAAGGCCAATAAATAATTTCAATAATTAAGGTCAATAAACAAATAAGTAAGATCAATAATTAAGGTCAATAAACAAATAAATAAGATCAATAATTAAGGTTAATACATACACAAATAAATCAGACCAATAATACGGTCAATAAACAAGTAAATAAAACCAATAATACGGCCAATACACAAATGCACCAGATCAATAATACGGCGAATAAACAAAATAAGTAAAACCAATTATACGGTCAATATGCGATCAATAAGCAAATAAATCAGACCAATTATACGGTCAGTAAACAAATAAATAAGACCAATAATACGGTCGATAAGCAAATAAATAGGACCAATTATACGGTTAATAAACAAATAAATAAGACCAATAATACGGCCAATAAAAAAAATAAGACCAATAATACGGTCAATAAACAAATAAATCGGACCAAAAATCCGGTCAATAAATAAATTAACAAGACCAATTTTACGGTCAATAAACAAATTAATAAGACCAGTAGTACGGTCAATAAACAAATAAATGCCGTCAAAAAATAATATACATAAATATGTATGTAAATAAAAGCAGTAGATAGATTAAATAAGGTTAATAAATAAAATGCGTAAATAAGATCAATACATTAAATAAATAAGGTCAATAAATAAAATATGTACAGAAGATCGCACAACTGAATAAATAAGGCCAATAAATTAAATGAATAGGGTCATTAAATTGAATAAATAAGGTCAATGTTATAAATAAATAAGGTCAATAAATAAAATAAATAAGGTCAATAAATACAATCAATAAGGTCACTAAATAAAATAAATAAGATAAATAGAACGCTTAAAAATTAGCGGAAGCGTTTTTCTGTGAATCGAGCAGTAAAAGCTTCATCTGAAACGACCCGAAATTGACCATTATTTCTGTGTATCCAAAGTCCCCAAATCAGTATTTTTGCTAATACACTTGCAACTGGTGAAAATGCTTTTTCCACGTCAGGTGTGAAATATAGCAAATTCATGGAAAGCTCCACTATCGAATTAGTGCCAGAGAAAAACAATTCAGCGGCCATCACAAACATAGTAATGGGCTATTATTTAATCAATGTGACCAAACTCAGCCAAATATCGCGGTTCTAATCAGTCTCTTCCCACGTGAAAGCGAAGACTCAAAAGTGCGTAAGTCCAAAAAACTAGATATGACAAACGAAGGCATTTTCTCATGACAAAGGTCTCTATTTCGAGTTCAATTTTAAATCCTTCCGTAAACTTTTTATAGAAATCAATTGATTTATTTTATAGAAACGAATTGCTTATAGAAACCGATACATTGAAGATTACAGTGTTTTCACGAAAAAATTTAAAATTTCGAAATATTAAATATTTTCAGAAACATGGATTTATTCCCTTTTGATGCCGTAGCCTCAAATTGCACCCCAACTGAATGTTCCAGGAGGAGAAATTCGGTAAATATTTTATTATGAAAGAAGGCTTTGAGACCATTTAAATAATTCTATAGTTCCAACTCAGATTGGAGCCAGGGAGTCAAAGGTATTTTGTGATCCTTTCCATTCCCACAGACCATGCAAAGGAGATAGAGGGAAAGCGGAATGGCGTCAAACCTGAGCACGATGACCTCGAAGATTGAAATTGGTTCGGGACGGGACCTCATTTACATTCTTCCTCCAATGACTTGTGGTGAAAGTGACGCCCAGGATCCCCCGAATGTTCCCTGTGGCTAGCCATCCTTCTTGGTAGTAATGAGTTCGATTCAGCTTCCACCCTTCATCCTGCCAATCGTACAGAGACACACAAAAAACATTTATTTTTACATTCCAAATGAATCCTAAAACGAGGGAGAAGAAAAGGGAAACGCATGGAATATTACAATATACGTCAGTCTCTAACGTGAAACAAGATTTTGTCATTAGACGCATAACGGAAATAGAACCACAATCGTCCAGGACATCGTCAAAAGGACATCCTCACAAACATCAAATGGAATATGTACACATTCTGTTTTGCAGAAAGGCAACATAACAAAAAAGATAGATTCCCACAGACTTCATCATGAAACGAACGGCAGGGAAAGCAAAATAAAATCAGAATTCGTGGGCAGACAAATAAGACCATGGCATGGATGCACGGGAGAAAGGGCAAGAATTCCGGGATGAAAGCAGAGAAGCATTAAAAGAGATAGTCAAGTCGTACGTAATGTTGGCAGAGAGAAAGTCCAGCCATTGATACATTTAACATAGAGAAAGTTGAGTAAAACAGAGAACGAGACAATCCAACTAAAGTTAAAATTAATTTAAACAAATTCAGTGGATTTAAACAGACAAAATCAAGCCAGAGCTCACGCAGAAAGAAAGTCAGAGAGAAAAACTACAGAGTAAACTTGAAGGGAGGTAGAGAGAAAAAATAAAGCCAGATTGCACAGAGAAATTAAGAACACATTATAACGCCAGAGAGATGGTGAGAGAAAGGAAGAACAAGGAAAACCTAAAAGAGATGAAAAGAGAAAGTAGAGACAGTAAAACTTACGAGAAATGCAGAAGAAAGCTTAATCAGAATAGATGCAGAGAAGATTAGAGAAAGCAGGCTAAACCACACTGAATACAGTAGGGAAAAGTCAAAAAAAGATAGCCAAGTCATGGGGACAACAAAGGGAGAAAGTGAATTGGAGGAAGTCAAATGGAGAAAGCCAAATGGGGAAAGTCAAGTCAGAGGAAAACATACAGAGAAGGAAAGAAAGTCAAACCAAAGGAAAGTCAAGAATGAGAGAGAGATAAATTAAAGTCAAAGAGAAAGCCCGACCATAAAAAAATTACTTGAGAGAAGAGACCAAGAAGATAAGCAGAACACAAGTTCATAGGAAAGTAAATAATTGAGAGAGAAAGTCAGAAGCAACAGTAAGGACTACAATGAGAAATCCAAGAAGCTGCAGATAAAGTCAAATACACAAAGCAGAAAGAAGAATAGAGACAGAAACTCCCCCTAAATATGGCCGACAAATCAAAAGTCATCCGAAATTCGCCTAGAGAAAAGCATATCTTGTGCCGGCAGAAAAAAGGCAATAAACACGTTCAAGCGAAACAATGAAAAAAGCGGGAAACTAAACCCACACAAATGTGCTGTTTACGAACTCAACGATAAGGCGAAAACAAGATAATGAGTGGACAGGAAATAAATGGGGTACATTTAGGAGCGGATATAGAGAAAGGAGATATCCAGAGTTCAAAGGCCGGGGAGTAAAATGGAACAAAAAACGGTCCAAAAAGGTCAGGAAAAGTCTAGGGATGAGCACGAACTGGATATACATAATTTCTACAGCAAAACAAAAAACCACAGAAGCCAACAGAATGGAAGGAAACCAAAGGAATCTGGAATTACGTGGAGAAGAATGGGGACAAGACCGGGAGGAAATGACGGAGAAAGCTTATGCATATAAATGAGGAAAGAGCTACAACCGCATCTCTCCCAAACACCACAAGCGACGTCAGCCAAAGTGGGAGCTAATCAAGTTATCTAATTTGTTACAACGGCCACCGTCATAATTATACAGGGTGGCTCAGACCGAAGGCAGAAAACTTTCCCACCAAAAACTAGCCTATACTAAACAGTAACTATACATATCTTGTCCAGTTAAAGACTCTGAATAAATATGGACACTTTCTTTCTCTCGACAAATCGTCTAGTAATAACTATGTCATAATTTCATTTTCTAACCTTCCACATACAGAGTCTCACTATAACATCACTGACAGGAAAGGCAAAAATATTGTCATGGGGAAATGTTTTTATATGGAACGTTGAAAATGTACCTTACATAGACGAAGGACGTGAAAAATAGGATATTGTTATAGAGAAATGTTGGTATGAAGAGATTTTTTATTGGGAGACTCTACGGTATACGTATTTAGTGTATATTCACAGTCGACTTTCTCTATAACAGCACCCTCTAAAGTAGCAAATTTTGCCAGTTATAGAGAAGAACCGTTATAGAGAACTTGAATTTCTATGGTAACAACTGGAGAAAGTTTTTGAGGAGCATTTTTTACTGCTGCTATAGAGTGAGAACTCTTATAAGGAAGGCCGTTATAGGGAGAGTCCACTGTGTGCATATATTATTCGCCTTTTATATAGTAACGAGGCACATCGCGGGTCAATTCTCTCTATAACTGTGTTGCATAGTTAAGTATTGCTCGTTATTACTGGAATGCTTATAGAAAATGGAAATGTATGTGTTAATAATTGGAGAAAGTTGTTGGGAGGTAAATACCGTTATGGGGAGAAATCCGTTATAATATGGATTATTACGGAGGAAATCAAGTGTAAAATTCATTATTATTTATTGTATTGCTTTTTGGGATAATTGGCGTATGAACAGTCGAATTTTTATATAAGGTACTTGGTTATAACGGCTTTTTTATAACCTTTTTTTTTTTATATTGGACATTTCTATGTTAGCAATTGGAGAAAGTTTTTAAGGGGAGCATTGTTTGCTGCTGCTATAGCGAGAGCACTGTTATAAAGGGGACCGTTATAGAGAGAGTCGACTGTAGTAATAACAATGGAACGTAGAGAATCCCATAAATCATAAAAAGTGCCATTACCGAGAAAAATCGCTACGGACAACAGAAGTTTACATGTTAACAATTGGAGAAAGTTTTTGAGGGGAGCATTTTTGCCCGCGATATAAACTGAGATTCGTTATAAAAAATCGTGTATAGAGAAAGTCGACTGTATTACGAACAGAATGGATGGACCGTACTAAAAGTGTTGCTAAATATCCCTTTATTCCGGTTTGAATCCCCGTGATCTTCATGGTATATTCATGTATATCCCTTTTTATTCCGCCTTCCCCGTCTATCCTTTGGGGACCTAAATATTTATTAGGCCTGTGGCAACATTAGTCCTCTCTCTCCTCCCATTAACTTGACAGGGCTGGGCTGAGGATTTTGTGGGAAGAAATTTAATTGTCCCGCTGCCGGTTGAGTGATTATGGGAGAAACCACTGGGAAAAAGGCCTTAGGGAAAGCTCTAAAAGCTCCTGCCGCTCTAATATTGTTTAAATACACCAGGATTTCTTTTTGAGTGACGTTTTTCCTTCGCCATTCGTTATAAGCCATTTTTTTTAAATTGGGCAGAATATTTATTATATTTATATAGAATGTATGTACCAGAACGTAAAATGTCCCTTGGAAACCTGCATTTGGCGGGAAACATTTTCCAGTATCTTGTATTTTTTTTTTCACCGGAAAAACTTCCAGAATTTTCTATCCCAAAAAAACATCCAGTGTCTTTTTGTATACTTTGTGTGTTTTTCAGTAGGCTTTGCACGTTTCTTTTTCTCCCGTTTTTTCTCATGGATTATATGTATCAGGATTTCCCTCCCGTCACGCCCCTGACTCCGTTTGTTCCGGAGGAATGAAGTTTCCGGTTGGTTGGACTTTTTCTTGTATTTTGTAAGAAAAAAACATTCTTCTTTTTTATGTATTTTATCTCCAACTTTGTTTTATCTTGGGCGAACTTGTGTCAGGGAAATTGTTAATGGGCTTTACGGGATTTGGGTTTTCGTAGAAATTTCTCCTAATTTTCTGTTTGCAACTTCTCTTCAACCAGCCTTAAAATAATGGGTGTTAGACGTCTCCTGGAGATGTCTTCAGACAATGGTGGGCATTTTAGTCACGTGAACGCAAACTGGGCTGAGTTCAAAGTGAATCAGATTTAATTTTGGTTCCAACCGACATTTAGAATTTCGGATCCGTTATTTTATTCCCATTTTTAACTTGATACCGATCGAACTTGAACTTGATACTGAATTTTTAAGTCGGTATTTTGACCAAATTCGAACTCAATTGAAATACAAACCCAATTGAAATAATTCCAAATTTGAAGTTGATTTAATCAAGCTCCAAATTAGTATATCTTCTCCTAATTGAACGAGTATACTCCAACAATAAATTCGAAATTGAACTCAATATTGAAATTTGCGAGTATAATTCCGATTTCAATTGTGATTACAGTGGAGTCTCTATATAACAGCTCTGAAGGGAAGGGCAAAACATATTGTTACGGAGAAAAGTTGCTATATAGAACATTAAATATACACTGTAAGTGTACGAGGGGCTGAAAAAATAATGTTGTTACAGAGAAATGTTATAAAGAGACTTGTTATAGAGAGACTCCACTGTAGCTATCATTACTCAAGTTGTTTTTAGATAAGATGACAAAGGAAACTGTATGCTAACCCTAAAGTTTGAATTTATCAAGGAAAGACATCCGAAAAAATATGAATTAAAAATCCAATTAAAATACATGTTTTTCCTAATTTTGAATACAAATTTAAATTTCGGGTATCTAAAATATAAATTCTAATTCCAATACAACTGTATTCAAATACTCTGGCATATAAAAACGTATTCAAATACTTTCGAATACTTTTAAAAATTTATTTGTAATGCAATCTGACATAATTTGTATAGCTGGAAATAAACGCAAAATCAATAGACAAAAGTATAAATTGACTGCGAAATTCTGATTTTGTAAAAATCGATGCCTTTAGTAGTCCTAATAGCAGGACTTAATCCATAAATAAAAAAGTGGGAGGGCCCGGACCATTTTTTCACAATAATTTTTGTAATAATTAAATACACTATAATGTAGTTAAATGGGCCAATTGTCTCATTAGCTGAATTTTGCCCAAAAATATATAATAATAATAATATAATATAATTCTGAATTCAATACTGAAAAATATTAATATAATACCGATTTCAATGCTGAAAAATATTAATATAATTCCGATTTAAATGCTGAAAAATATTAATATAATTCCGATTTAAATACTGAAAAATATTAACATAATTCCAATTTAAATACTGAAAAATATTAACATAATTCCGATTTGAATTCCAATACCGATTCCGATGTCATACCTTTGAATTTATAGTTTCAAACATAATTTGAAGAAAGAAAATACGCAAAAAAACGAATATTTCTTCAAGGAGTATAGTAGACATTTTAAATTTCAGCTATAGAAACAAGCTCCTAATTAAATTTGAATGCAAACTTATTGTTAGTTAATAATCAGAATTCTGGACGCGCCAATTTGAATTAAACGATTATGAAGTTAAACATCAGTTCTGTGTATTTAAAGAAAAGATAATAAATGTCAAGGACAATGTATGTACTTGTACGTATTTTGAAATATGAATAGAATGAAACCCGGTTTGAAGCCATCCAAAGTGTGAATGTCCTTTCAAGGACTTTTTTTTGGGGTGAGAATAATAGGATGCAACAGTTATTAGTCAATAGTCAATCCGACGCACCAAAACGGGATAAATGCACCTGTTCCACTCACGACTGACACCAAAGAAAAGCCTTGAACCAAACGCCCCTTAAAAAATGTTCACCTGCCAAAACTGACAAGGAAGCCTTTCATCCTCCACCGAAGGACACCAACGAGGCTTGAATAATTCCTTTTAGTAACATCCTCTCATATGCTATCCAATTTCCCCCGTTTGTATCCAAGTGTGGATTCCAGGAAGAAATTCAAAAGGGTTCCACAACCAAGTGGAGAAACTTTTTCTGGAGTGTCCTCCACTTTTGTTTTTCACCCTCACGTTTTGTCCATGGACAAGAACATGGGGAACGTCACTCACTCGGTGAGCTCCAGGATAAGAGGAGAGGCAGAGGGGAGATTTGGGAAGGATTCGAGTGCGTCACAATGAGTGGAGGGGAAGCCTCTGTGGGAAACTGGAGAAAATGGCTGGATTAGAAGCAATTAGGTACTAAAGGGGAATTATAAGCACTCCCACGCCACACATGTCACCGTGATACATGGAAAAAGTTTTCTCCAGGGAGACGATTTTGTGGGGGACGTCCGGGCTTACCGGGAAACAGTTTAGGAAATGAAAACAAAAATCAAGTTGAAAAGCGGGAGAGAACGCAAAGGCAAAGAAAAAACAAAGAGAGAGAGACAGAACTAATGTAAACAAGACTTTTAAAAGGATTAGAATAGCCAAAGGCATCAAAGGGCTTAAATTCGGAAAGGAGAAAAGGTAATTTGTGAGGGGGAAAACAAGTGAATGAAGTCTAAATGAAAAACAATACCGAAGCAATAGAGAAAGCACCGACAGCAAAAAGAAAACAAATTCGAGAGGTGGGAGAAAGTTAATGAGATGAGAAAGTGATACAACCGTAGTGAAAAATCCAGCGATAATTAATGAGAAATAGATGAAAGGAAAGGGAGGCATAAATGGAGAATTCATAAGAAAAATAAGGAAGAAAAGGAGACGAATAAAATCACAAATTAGGGAGAAAGGTAGAAGAAGAGCAGGGGGAAGAAACAGGGATTTATTTAGAAAAAGAGGGCAGAAAGGAGACAAATAAGTAGAGAATTAATAATAAAAAGAACAAAGAAGAGCAGGCAAATAAATAAAGAATTAATGAGAAAAATAAGGAAGAAAAGGAGACAAATAAATAGGAAATTAATAAGAAAAATAAGGAAGAAAAGGAGACAAACAAATAGGAAATTAATACGAAAGGTGGCAGAACAGGGGAAAGAAACAGATTTATTGAAAAATAGAGGAGAGAAAGGAGACGAATAAATAGAAAACTAAGAAGAAGGAGACGACTGAATAGGGCAATTAACAGAAATTTAATAAGAAAGCGACGGCCGAATAGAGAAATAAATAGGAAATTTATTATAAGAAAGATACGAAAGAACAGGGAAATGTACAGGAAATCAAGGCGAAATGTACGATAGAAAGGAGACCAATAAATAGAGAAGCAATAAGAGAAACACAAAAGAAACAGGAGAAATATGCAGAGAATGAGACGAAGTGAAACAACGAGCGAAATTACTAGCGAATAAACGAAAAAGAAGTGGAAGAGCTGGCATAAATAAACAGTGAATTAATCAGAAAGACAGGGAAAAACGAGATAAACTGACGGAGAACTTCTCGCGAGTGAACGGAAAGAAAAGAGATAAACTCAAATAGAGAAAAAAGCGAGAGGAAGTGCGAAAAAAGCGATAAAACAATAGAGAAAAAAGCGAGAGAAAGTGCAAAAAAAACGATAAAATAATAGAGAAAAAAGCGAGAGAAAGTGCAAAAAAAAAACGATAAAATAATAGAGAAAAAAGCGAGAGAAAGTGCAAAAAAAGCGATAAAACAATAAAGATAACACGAGAGAAAGTGCAAAAAGTGATAAACCAATAGAGAAAAAAGTAAGAGAAAGGAAACAAAAGTGATAAACGGACAGAGAAAATTAGCGAGTGAAAGGAAAGTAAAAAGATAAACTGATAGAGGAAATAAGCTAGGGAAAGAAAAGAAAGAATGAGATCAACTACTAGATAAATTAAGTGAAAGAAAGGAGATAAACAAATGAGGCAAATAAGCAAGGGCCAAGAAAGAAAAGAGATCAACTATTCGAGAAAATAAGCTAGAGAAAGGAAACGAAAGAGATAAACGAAAAGAGGAAATTTTCGAAAGAGGATCACGAAAGGAGACATATAGAACTTACTAAAATAGGCATAAATAAACCAGCAAGAGAAAAATTAATTAAAAATCGAAGGAGAGACAAATAAATAAGAAGACGGGCTAGTAAATGGGACGAAAGAGATGAAAAACAGAAGAGCGAGAAGGACGTAAATAGAATCATGTGACGCCCAAGAGCTGTGTCAGGCAAGTACTTGAAAAAAAGGAGGAAACAGCCGTAAAATACTCGAAATTACCCGAAGAGGAAAAACAGATCCAAATCCGGGAATCCGAAAAAAAAAACAGTTCCCACCACAAAAGTTGTTTGGTCGGCTCAGTGAAAAGTTCATTCAAATGTGGAGGAGAAATGGGAAAGAGAAGAAGGAAGTTTCCCCCACAATTTTCCACCAAACTACGAGAGCAGACACACCGCATTAACCCAAGTGGGATGTGATGGTGGCAAGGGAAATGGGGGAAATCCATTTTTTAACGTACAGAAGCTAAACGAATTCAACCAGTCTCTCCCTTGACTTTTTTCTAAATGTACATGGCATATCCCTTGAATAAAAAAAAAGGAACCCCCCCCACGCTGGTTTTACCCACAAAAAGTGCTTATTCCCTGTCATTCTCGGAGTAGTCTAATAAAGTATTAATTGAGATTTATGTCCCTTTAGTGATGTGTGAGAAAGATTCGTGGCATTTCTTATTCCCTTTCTTCTTCCATTTTTGACTGAAATGACTTTGTTCGAGGGGGCAAATCACGCCTGAATTTCCTTTTCATGATTTTAACCCAGAGAAAGTGTTTTTATGAAGAAAGGATAATCCTTTTTTCAGATTTTGTTTTCAGAATGTTAGAAAGTCATTTGACTTTGGATTTTTAAAAGGGGCGTGGCGGGAGGGTAAATATTTTATAAAATCCAATTTTTCAACAACACCCTGTATTTGAACTTTATTTTCAACCCAAGGACAACGAATACTGACAAATAAATACAATTTTTGTGGGGAAAGCAGTTTTCATTCACTTTTTTTTGTATGTATCTAGCACTCAGCACTTTCATTTTCTCAGTATTGCACAACAAACTATGACTTTATCTCTTTTTTACTTTTTCATTCTTTGTCCATGTTTATTATTCATACATTACTTTCTCTCTTTCATGCATTACATTATTTTCGTTTGGTATGTACTGCAATTATATTCACCCTTCGACCCATGTTTCGTTCTTCAACCGTCTGAGTTTCACTTTTTTTTTGTCTCCGTTTTTAAGTTTTTCTCTGTATCTTTTTGTATCTCTGGTTGTCTGTGCCTATTTCTCCTTGTAGTTTTTTGAACTCCATATTTTCACTATTTTTCTTATTATTTGCTCTTTCCCTCCTTTTGTTTTCTTTCTTATCCTCGCTAGTTTTCTTGCCTAACTTCTCTCCCGGTCTTTGTCATTTTCGCTCTATATTTCTAGACCTCTCGCACTCTTTCTCTTTTACAATGAGCTTTTTAATCTTTCTCTACCATTTGATTTCTCATATTTGTTTTCCCCTTATTTGCTCTTCCACACACTTATGGCTTGCCTTTCTTTACCATTTCCTCGGTTATCTTCTCTGTCCTTGCTCCTTTATCTTGTCAGGCATTTTCTCGTTCGTCTCCTCTGTCATTTCTACTTTTATCTTCTGTCAAGTCTGTTTTCTCTTTTATTTTCTCTGTCATTTTCTCTTTTATTTTCTGCGTCATTTTCTCGTTTATTTTCTGCGTAATTTTCTCGTTTATTTTCTGTGTCATTTTCTCTTTTATTTTCTGCGTCATTTTCTCGTTTATTTTCTGTGTCATTTTCTCGTTTATTTTCTGTGTCATTTTCTCGTTTATTTTCTGTGTCATTTTCTCGTTTATTTTCTGCGTCATTTTCTCGTTTATTTTCTGCGTCATTTTCTCGTTTATTTTCTGTGTCATTTTCTCTTTTATTTTCTGTGTCATTTTCTCTTTTATTTTCTGTGTCATTTTCTCTTTTATTTTCTCTGTCATTTTCTCCTTTATTTTCTGTTTTATTTTCTCTGTCATTTTCTCCTTTATTTTCTCTGTAATTTTCGTATATTCGGTCATTTCTCTTTTATCTTCCTATTTCTCATTTGCCCTCTCTTTGTCCATTTTATCGTCACTCCGATTTTCCGTTTTTTATCGTCTCCCTCATTTTCTCTTTTAATATTTGCTCCTATTTTCTCTGCTTTTCTTATCTCGATGATGTTTCTTATCACGTTGTATCACTTTAAATATATCTCTTGCTTTCACTAAACTTTGTTTCATTACCAAAACGTTTCTCCTGCATTTTCCCATTTTTTTCCTTTCTCTCCTACTCCATACCTTCCTCCTTTCGCTTGCTGTGCCTTTAATTCCATACTTTCCGAATCTTTCTCTCTTTTGCCTCCATTTTAATTGTCCTTTCTCATACAATTTCAACTTGATTTCTCTCATATCCTCTTCGCATTATCTTTCTCTCCTTTCTCTCACACACGTTTCCACTTAATGCTTTGAAGAGCGTGTTACAAATGTCACAAAAAGGGATAAAATCCACATAAAATTCCTTCCTTCCCTCTCTCTCTCTCTCTTTCTCTTTCTCTCTCTCTCTCTCTTTCTCTCTCTCCTTCTCTCTCCCATTTCACCACATGGAGCATCCTCTCATTTGATGTAATTATACACTTTCCCTGCCCCAACTGTCAGTTGAAAATGGGAGGGGATGAGGAGACTTTGGGAGGAACAAAAGAGGCGGTCGGGGCGTGTATAAAGCCTCTTTCCGGAGGAGGCGTGGTCCCATTTGTATAATTTGATGACGTCTCATGCATATAAGCATTCCTATATAGGTACATACATATACATTGCACATACATATATGTATAGATAATTATACTGTATGCCAACCTTAATAAAGAGCATACCATATAGGATTTCCCAATTGAGGCGCAACCCCCACGATTATCCCCTTTTGCTCTGCAGAAATGAGAAAAAGTGGGAATATCTCCCGAAAATCACTGTGGAAATACGATTAATGTATTAATAATACATATACAGTGGAGTCTCTCTATAACAAGTCTCTTTATAACAGCATTTCTATATAATAACATTATTTTTTTCGCCCTTTGTACATGTAAAGTACATATTTTATGTTTTATATGTAATAACATTTCCCAGTAACAACATGTTTTCCTCTCCCCGTCAGAGTTTTTATGGAGAGACTGTATTCCCTTTCCGCCCTCTTAAAGGGGATGTCACGAGAGGAAATGGACCTCATGAATGACAATGGTTCTAATTCTCATTTTTGTATGGGTATAAATAAACCCAGAAAAATGGACTTAGTCCATTTTATACGGATCCCCTTCGTTTAGATGTCAGTTCAAAATTATATGGGTGCATTGGACCTCGTTTGTAGGTAGTTTATTCCGTTAATTAACATTCTCCCAGCCCATGATTCCTCCGGCTCTTACGGTGGCTGTTGGGGTACAAATATTTTCGGTGGGGAATAATCACCCTCGGGGAAAATGGGACTAATTACTTCTCACGCACATTTGGTCGAGGGTAAAAAAGGGATTTAGTCCAGCGTACACTCCCGTGTAATTTGAAAGTCTATGGAGCAGACCATCAGCAAGGACTATTAACATGGAGATATGATGGCCATATTTCTTATTGCCCCATGGGCCTTTTGCACTTAATTAAACACATAAAGTGAAAGTCCCAACTCATGCATTTTGAGCAAGGGAGAAATGCCTGGTAATTTTTTGATGCCCAAAAATGTAACTGGATACATTTGATACACAACATTTATTTCGTGTGAGCAACCTTTTTTTTCCCTTTACATTATTACCTTGTGAAGAACGCTCATTTTGGGGTGGAAGAGGATTTCTTGCGGAACAATTTACACCGAATGGAGGCTGGGGTTGATCCAGAAACGTAGATTTCGGGTGGGGAATGAGAATTGGGTGGAGAATGTAATTTCTTTGGTCTATTACAATCTTGTAGGGGAAGGAGGCCTTGGAAAAACATCCAATCAACGCTCCAAATAGTATTCCTTAATAAATGCTTGGGAGAGCCTCAAGATGTCTTTCCTCTATGGAGCTTCCATCCAAGGGAAATTGGACGGAAGAAGGGAGAGCAAGAGATTTTTTGGGAGATGCACATATGCCTTTATTCAGAATAAATTCCAAATTACATGCTTGTACTTGCGATAGAAATTTCCTTCTGGAGGAAGCTGTCGGATTCTTATTATTTTGGACAAACTTATATTAAATTGCAAAAATTGCTTAAGAAAAACGGAAAGAGGGAGAGAAATGGAAGGACAAAACAGAAACGAATGGGGAAAGACCAAGAGAAACGAATTGAGAGAAAAGAGCAGGGAGAGAAGAATGAAGAGAGACAAAATGACGAGGAAGAGAAAGAAGACAGGGAAAGTGAGAACGAGAAGATAAAAACATGAAAAAGTGATACAATTACTGGGAATTAAAATAAAAGAAATATATACAAAAACAGAGAGAACGGTAGAGGGAAAAGGAGAGAAAGCAAACACAAGGGCAGGAAAAGATAGAGAAAGAGAGAGTAATGACAGAGAAAAGCAGAGAGAAAGGGAAAAAAGGGACTGAGAAAAGTAGAGAGAGAAGGAGAGAAAAAGAACAGAGAAAAGTAGAGGGAAAAAGGACAGAGAAAAGTAGAGAGAAAAAGGACAGAAAAGTAGAGAGAAAAAGGACAGAGAAAAGTAGAGATAAAAAGGACAGAGAAAAGCATATACAAAAAGAACGGAGAAATACAAAGAGAAAAATGACAGAAAAGTAGCGAGACAATAGAAAGAAACGTAGAGAGAGAAAGTACAGGAAAAAAGGGGAGAGAAAAGCAGAGAGAAAAAGGATAGAGCAAAAAATAGATAGACAGGGAAAGTAAAGAGAGAGAAAGGTTAGAGAAAAGGATAGCAAGACAAAGAAAGACGGGGATAGTAAAGAGAGAGAAAGGTCCGAGAAAAGGATAGAGAGACAAAGGAAGACAGAGATTGGATGAAAAAGTGAGAGAAGGAGACGGAAGGGAAACTGAAAAAGGAAATAGCCAAGAACAGAGAGACTGAGAAGGGAGACAATGAGTTAAAAAGGGAGAGAGAACGAGCAAGATCAAGAAAGTGGAGTGAGAGAGAGAACATAGAGAAATTCAAAAAAGGGCGGGAAAACTGAGATACAAGAAAGAGTGATGAGTGACGAGAGTGGATGAGCAGCGAAGAAAGCAAGAGAGAGAGAGAGAGAGAGAGAGAGAGAGAGAGAGGGGAAATTGGAATCGAAATGAGATAGAGATTGCAAGGGATAGTGATAAGAATGTATAATAATGGAGCTAAAAATAAATTTAGAACTGAGAGTGCGAAATAGCTAGAAATACAGCAAATGTATAGAGAGCTTCCAAGATATATCTACAGACCAAATCTAATTGGATAAAACTTGTCATAAGTGGGAAGTGTGTATTCATCACGAAATTTCACCATGTTTGACCCCTTCGACTTTCCTCCGGTCTAGTTTGTATCCTATTTTTGTCCCCTTTCATGTTTCGCAATGATCTACTTTCGCACAGAAATGCATTAATATTCCAGTGGAACTTTCTCAAACTGATCACTCCAAGAAATCAATTTACTGAATTTTCTCCTTGAATTACACTGGATTTTGCCTTCTATTGTTTTTCCAATCTTCCTATCCTTTTCTTAAAACATTTTCGCCCATTTATTACCAGGAATTCCAGCCAGAGACCATGCATTTTGTCAGTATTCTGCCACATCTTATCTTTGTGCAGTGTGATAGTTCTTCCCGGACACGTCCTTATTTTTCGTCACTTTCTCTTTGTCTTTTCTGTGCTTTGTACTCTTAGAGCAACGCGAGGAGCTACTTTCTCCAGAGATCCCAAAGCGCCTTCAAGTACGTGCGAGTTTCTCCTTGGGTGAAACTTGCGCATAATATCCCATTACTATATGTATACCCAATAGAAGCCATTACAAGGGAAGGCTGTATAAGAAGGAGAGGTGCAGAGAAATAAGGAGAAATACAGGGTACTCAGGGGACTGTTGGAGCATATAGGAGCATATAGGAGAGACCGAAGGAGAGAGCGAGAGACGGAGAGAGAGAAACGAAATAAAGAGTAACACATAAGGGCAAGGCGGCGAAAAATAAGAAAGAAAAGAGAAAATAATAGAGAGAGAGAAACAGAAATAAAAGAGAAAATAATAGAGAGAAAAGAGAAAATAATAGAGAGAAAAGAGAAAATAATAGAGAGAAAAGAGAAAATAATAGCGAGAAAGAAAAAGAAAAGAGAAAGTATTATAGAGAGAAATAGAACGAAAATTGAAAAAAATATAGAGAGAAATAAAAAGAAAAGAGAAAGTATTAGAGAGAAATAAAAAGAAAAGAGAAAGTATTATAGAGAGAAATAGAACGAAAATTGAAAAGAATAGAGAAATAAATAAAAAGAACAGAGAAAGTATTAGAGAGAGATAAAGAAAAGAGAAAATAACAGAGAAAAATAAAAAAAAGAGAAAAAACCAGAGAGAGAAATAAAATGAAAAGAGAAAGTATTAAAGAGAGAAATAGAACGAAAATTGAAAAGAACAGAGAGAGAAATAGAACGAAAATTGATAAGAATAGAGAGAGAAATAGAACAAAAATTGAGAATAGAGAGAGAAATAGAACAAAAATTGAGAATAGAGAGAGAAATAGAAAGACAAGAGAAAAGAATAGAGAGAGAGAAATAGAAAGAAACCAGAAAAGAATAGAGAGAGGGAGAAATATAAAAAAACGAGAAAAGAATAGAGAGAGAGAGAAACAGAAAGAAACGAGAAAAGAATAGAGAGATAGAAATAGAAAGAAACGAGAAAAGAATAGAGAGAGAGAAATAAAAAGAAAGAAAATAACACAGAGAGATTTAAAGAGAATGAGAGGAAATTAAGAGAGAAATAGAAAAAAAGAGACAAAATAACAGAAAAATTTAAGGAGAATGCCAGAAACATTTACGGGGAATGGCAGAAAAGAGAGAGATTGAATGGGGAAAAAAGAGAAAGTACGAGCCAAAGAAACATTTAGAAAGAAGGCTAGTAAATCAGAGACAAAGAAAGATAGAAAATAATAGACACAGCGAGAATGAGAATGAAACGTCTGGCGGCAGAAAACGTAAGCCCATATTAATCCACGACAGACGAAAGGAGCTTAAAACAAGTCAAAATCTAAGACAAAACAGGAAATTCAGCGAGGGAGGCAGCAAAGAGAAATGTGAGAAAAGAATAAACGTCCATCAAGAAAATGAGGACAGAAAGTGAAGGGAAAATGACAAAATGGAGAATGATCAAAAGGAACGGATAGACAAAGTACATGAAAGAGAAAAAAATCTAAAGATAAAAATAGGGAGAAAGCGAACTTTCTCCGTGCAGAGAGAAGTACTTACACGCGAGGGATTTTGAGCAAAAGGACGAGGAAAGACTGGAGGCAATCCATCCCCACATCGTTGGCTACATTGTCAATTATACATTCAAGTCCACACGCACACTTGAAGAAATGCACTGAGACATGGAGAAAGCCAGTCTGTTCAAAAGTGAGATCCCAGGGAATTCTCGCGCTCGCTTTCTCTCTCTCTCTCTTTCTCTCTCTCTCTCTCTCTCTTTCATTTCTCCACTGTCGACAATTTCCCCCTCCTCCTCCCAAAAAACTTCGCGTGCCACATGTATTAAGTAACTGGAGGCTGTTTTAAATTCCATCTACAATTCCTTCCCTTTCTCCTCATCCCCTCCAATGTGATGTCTTCGTGTGTGCGCTCACTCAACTGGTTTATTTCTACTGCGGATGTAAACACTCCGGTAAAATGTCAAAGAGCAATACTCATTTTATACACATGTGGAGCTGGATTATCTCTCTCTTTTTCTCTCTCTTTGTGGCTTTTTTCATTTTTTCCTTCAATTAGTTTCATCCCACGTATCTTCCCCCGCCCAAACTGCACCTTATATTTCTTCAAGCTGCTTCTCAACTTTGTTGGAGCATTTTTTGAAAAGAAGTTTTTAGATTAAAAAACGTTCGCCTCCAGAAATCGTGTGCTTGCAAAATAATAATCTGCGGGGGAAATACAATGAAGCATGACAAGAAGGGGCGAGAAGGGAGAAAAGGCATACAAAGACTGCAAAAATAAAATAGACGTGGGCATACGGGGAGACTTGGAGGGAATGGCAAATAGATGACGTGATAGTAGCAAGGCCGAAGAGTTGCAAAGAGGAACAAGAAGTGTGAGTTAAATGGGAAGACGGGCCTTTTAGAAGATTGAGATAGAGAGAGGAATGAAAATGGGAAAGAGACTAAACGAGGAATTTAGGACATTGCAGAAACAACAGAAAAGGGAAGAGAACAAATCAGACAAGTGCATTACAGTGGTATTTCGCTATAACAACCATGAAGGAAAGAACAAAAATTGTTGTTATATGGAAAAGTTGTTATGTGGCACATTTAATATGTACACTGCAGATACGAAGGGCTGAAAAATAAAGTTGTTATAAGGAGAGTTCAGAGGGAAACCAGAAGGGCTAACGCTGAGAATTCCAAATCCAAACAATGTTTTGCAGAGAGAGAAAGAGCCAGTACTGAGAGAGAAAGCTATAGGAGAAAGTCGCAATGCAAGATCATGCAAAATGTAATAAAGAGAAACCCAACGATAAAAAAGTGATAAAGTACAAGGGAAAAGCGAAAAAACAACAAATACAAACAGCGAAAACGCGAGTAACGAAAGAAAAAGAAAAAGAGCTTCGCCAGAAAGCCAAAAGGAGCTAGAAAAAGCAAAAGAATGCTCAGAGAAATTGTTAGGAGAAGAAATAAACGCGCAAGGAGAGCAACGGCAGAAACGTAAAGAGAGAAAACAAATGAGTGACGGAGAGAAAAGAGAAAGCCAAAGAGAGCAAGGAGAAATCAAAATAGAGTAAAGAGAAAACTCAAGAGAGGTAAACGAATGTAAGTCTAAGAAAGCTAAGGGAGCAAGTACAGGCGAGTACAAAGTGAAAGTCAAAGAGAAAAGGCAACAGCGATCAGAGACAAAGCACGACAAGGCAAAGAAAAAACAAAAGAAGTCAAAGCAAAATAAAGCCGAATTAGGCATAGAGAAAGCCAACGAACGGAAAGGTACCAAAAAATAAGGTTAAGGGATAGTAAAAGAGTGCAAAGAGCATGGAAACGAGTACAAACAGCAAGAGTGAAAAGACAAAGGAAATAAGAGCAATGAGAAAGCGAAAGAGTGCAACAGCAACGCAAAATAGTGAACGAGAAATCAAAAGAGTGCACAAAGAAAGGAAATGAGTGCAAAGAAAAAGCAAAACCGTGCAACGAGAAAGCAAAAGCGTGCACAGAGAAAGGAAATGAGTACAAGGAGAAAGCACAAGAGGGCAAAGAGATAGTAAAAGAGTGCAGGGAGAAAGCAAAAGAGTGCAAAGAGAAAGCAAAAAGGTGCACAGAAAAAGCAAAAAAGTGCAAAGAGAAAGCAAAAGAGTGCATAGAGGAAGGAAATGAGTGCAAAGAGAAAGGACATTAGTGAAAAAGAGAAAACAAAAGAGTGCAGGGAGAAAGCAAAAGAAGTCAAAAGGTAAAAAGGAAGGAAAGAGGAGACAACGAGAAATCAAACCAAGCCAAAGAGAACGCAAAACAAGGCCAACAGAAGCTAAAACGAGCAAAGGAATGGTAAAACAAGTCAAAGCAGAGAGTTAGGAAAAAAGAAAGTAAAGAGAGAAAGTAAAAACAAAGAAGAAAATCCTACGAATTTAAAATTCGCCCTCAAAAGTAGGGACGGAAGAATATCAAGAATTTAAAGAGCCAAATAAGGCGCAGAAAGTCCGATAAAATAGAAGAAAAAAAAGTTAATGCAGTTAAACCATAAAGTATTTCGCAGACACTATGACCCCAATAAATTCTCCCTTGGAAAGCGTAACGCTCCTTTTTCTATATAAAGACATAAAGACACACCCGCAGCTATATAGGACTTTATCACTAGCAAATAAATTGTTTTCCCCACGTAAAAACCAGGGACATCCCCATTATTTATTAACGGGCCCACTTTTACTAATTCCCAACCTGAGCCCCTCTCCTCTGCCCCTCCCACCTTTCCCTCCCAATGATGAAGGTCCTCTTTATTTACAATCTTGTTAGCTCATTGGAGAGAGCCCCTTTCTATACTTGATTAAATGAAAAGGAAAAACTGGACCCACCTCTGCCTCTTTTTTCCTTATTACTTTTACGAAAGGGCAAAATCGAATTCCACAAAAAAAAAATGACAAAGAGAACGAATCCAATTTATTCAACTAATTCCTTGTCCCAGAAATATATTATTTGAATACGGAATTATTTGTACAGACGAACTTTCCCTGGAGTAATACAATGGCGGGGAAAGTCCTTTTCTTTCTTTTATATACACTTGGAAGACAATGCAAGTCCTGGGAGGTCCCGTTATAGTGGCGGTAAAAACGAAGGGAAAAAAGGAAAATAAGTTGTAAAAAGGCACTTTTTACAACAATTTTTATTATTACTATTTTTTAGTGAAGTGGAAAGGAATATGAAAGGCGGAAAAATTGGATTATTGTGCAGAAAGTAGAAGAAGAAAAAAAAAGGTTCACGAGGCGCTACAGAAGTGAAAGTGTGTAAAAAAAAACATATGAGCAAATGGTTGTCGTCACCATTGACAATGGGTCTGCGAGGACCCCTAAAATGTATGCATTTACCATGGAATTTATTATTTTCGGCTTCCTCTTAACCCTTTATTTTTTGACAAAAAAGGAATTCTCTTTTTTATTTCCGTGGATGCCTTCCAGTAATATTTTTTTACCTTTTGAGAGATCCCTTTTATAAGTGAAATGGAGGCATATATCGCACTGGGAGCTTCATATCCGCCCACGTGCGGGGGAATGACGAAAAAGGCAAATTAGATGCATGCGAAAGATGAAACGAAATATATTGTGTCAAATATTAGATTTCTCGAAGCCTAAAGGCTTTTTGCACGGCGTCCTCCATAGCACTTGAAAGACAATAACATTTATTTTCGCTCTTGTCCGTTTGCCCCAGAAAGAGACATTTTTTTGCAATGTGAAGACTTCCGAGAAAGATAAACAGAGCGTTATGGAATCAAATTTCTGTGGACAATTTCAGTATTATACATACGTATTTATGTAGATTTATATGCCTGGTGCAAAATTCGAAATGCAAAAATGTTGCAATATTTGAAAACTCATTGTTTTATCGCCGGGAACTACAACAATATTCATATTTGGAAGGTACAGAGTCTTTGGGGCATCTTAAAAGTGCTATTTTGGGTGGGGAAAGTGACAGCATTGATTCGTAAAGGGAAGCGCGATGAGAAAGGCTTTTCAGGATATTATAAAGTGAAAACAAAAACTATAGACGGGGGGAAAGAGAAAGCCATGGAAAAAGAGACGGTGGAAACAGAGAAAATCCAAACGGAAAAATGAGAAACAGAACGGAAAAATTAAATTAAAAAAAAGAGAAAGCATACAGAGAATGGAAAGGTAAAGAAAGCCTAAGCACAAAAACATTAGAGATGGACAAAGCAGAAGCGGAAAAAGTCGAAGGAGAAATCCAAATTAAAAATTGACAAAGTCGAAGGAGAAATACAAAGCAAAAATTGACAAATTTGAAAACGAAATACAAATCAAAAATTGACAAATTCGAAGACGAAATACAAACAAAAAATTGACAAATTGGACGACGAAATACAAATAAAAAATTTACGTAAAAAGAGAATTACAAATCAAAAATAAAGAAATTAAAACAGGCGGAAATGTCAATGGCAAAGAATAGAGACGGTAAAACAAACGGAGATGATGAACAAGTAAAAACGACAGCAAAAAACAAATAAATCGAAGGGACAAAATTTAAAAACCAGAGACAGGCAGAAAGTAAACTGAAAAAGAAAAATATACAAACAATATACAGAATACGAGCGAAAATAAATGACAAGAGAAAGGAGAAAAAATGTGCAAAAATTAGAATGTGAGAACAAATAAATCGAAACACAAAGGAGAAAACATTTACAAAAATTAGAATGTGAGACCAAATAAATCGAAACAGAAAGGAGAAAACATTTACAAAAAAATAGATTCTGAGATAAAAGCAATCGAAAGAAAAAGGAAAAAAGAAAGCGAGAGAAAAAATACTCTTTTTTAATATTGTTTTTCTTCTTCTTTGTTTCAGACGCCCGCCATCCTGACGATTAATATTGGTGGCGACTCCAAGGAAATGATTAATTTTTGTCTAAATGGAAGAAAAATCAGCCTTCAATTCGCTGTTTTAGGGCTTCCGAATAACACCGACAATTTCCTTGTTCATTTAAAGAGGATCCTATACGTCACTTCTAGTTGTGTTTCGAAGCCTTAGTAGTTTGTCATGTTTGAGCTGTCGAAGCACTTGAGAATCAATCTACTATGGAAATGCGCAAACGGAATATTAATAGAATAGCACAAAGGCAAAATGGTGGAAAATCTCCAGCCAAATAATGGGGAAGTACAAATGGGAAAAATAATGGGGAAAAAAAAGGAAACTTGATAGAAAGAAATTCAGTGGGAAACACTGGAAATGAAAAAAAATGGAAATGAATCTCCACGGGAGACTGGCGAATGTGAGAGGAAAAGTCATAAAAAAGGAGACATGCGAAGTGATGCTTAATTGCTTTTCTTAGAGAAAGTCAGGAAAGTTGAACGTCTAAAGGTTGGGGAATTTAGCACTTTTTCACCTGGACCGAATTTCATCTATGGCTCCGTACTGATTGCTCAGACCCCTCCGAATTTTTCTCGGTCTTTCCCTCTTTTAAACATATTTCAAAGCATACCAATGCTGTTTTGTAGGTGAAAAAAAAGTTTTATTCCCGGAACAATATTAACTTTTTTTTCAATATGAAAAGCACTTTCTCGCCCATTCCGGGCCATTCATATACTTCATCACTTCTCTTGTGCAATCCCGTGTATTTCTTCTTCTTATTCTCCCCTCAAATATTTCCTCGGAAAGAGCCTTTTGCAAAATTTCATTTCCTTTTTCCTCTCTCCCTCCCTGGAGTATCCAATCCAAGCACATTCATATTTATATAGCTAATGTATAGTACTGCATCGTAGCAAGCCAAATTATTTTTTGCCTTCCGTAAAGAGACCTTAAATGAGTCTCATATTGATATCGAGTATATGCATGTATGTCATTATGTATATATGTATTGCATGTGTGCATGTAATTATGTTATTATGTGTGCTCTCCTTCATTTTGCTCCAATGAATAAAACATTGGTCGGAACGGGGGAAATCACCTTCCATTTCATCTTCTTTGAAGCCAAATGAAAAAATCAACGGGGACTCAGACTTTCATTAGGAATGACGATTAGGAGGGGAAAAGAGCACCAAATAAATATTGGACTTTTCCCTTCAATATTTAGATGGAAAAATACAATTTTTATGGGGAGATGCGACCTCTGATTTGCTATTGTACATATATGTATGTACATACATATGTACATAGTATCTACACATATGCATATGTTATAAAAGTAGATTGAGCCGGATTGAGTCCGGATTTTCCGAGCAAATTTTTTGAACAGCAGTATACAGATGTTTCCTTGAAAAAAAGGAATTTGTTCTGAATTCACCCACTTTTCCTCCGCCAAATATTGAGTAAACATCTAAAAATCTTGAAATTGAAGAAAACTAATATATTAAAAATATATTTAGTCCACATATTCGAATCTAATTTGTATTCCAATCTAATTCGGAATATTTATCCAATACTCTTCTCCAGGATTTTGTACACCAATTTCTAATTGGAGTTTCTAATCGGTTAGTTTATTTTCATTTTGACCTCGAAATTGTACTCGAAATTGAATTTTATAATCCATATTTGACCAAAAGCATTTTCGAATTCGTCTAGCAAAACCAAGTTGAAATAATTTCAGTTTCAAGTTGATTTAATCAAGCTTCAAATTGGAATAGCTATATTAACATGTAATTGAACGATGACGATAATTGAACGATGAACGAACAATGGATTCGAAATTGAACTCATAATTGAAACTCAATGTAAATTGAGATTTCCATTATGATTAGCAATCAAGCGTTTTCCAAATAAAATCATCAAGGACACTATACGCCAACAAAATACAAAAGAATTATAGCTTAGAACATAATCGGAAAATGGGAAAAAGAAAATGGGCAAACACGCAAACAGTTAACGTGTATTTCCTTAACCTTTCTGAATTTTAATATTTTTTAGTTTCAGCAAGGAACAAACTCATAATTGAACTTGAAATAATCCAAACTCTGAACTCGGCAATTTAAAGGAATGAGTTAGTTTATCAATTTCGAGTATTTTCAAAAAAAAAAAAAAACTAAATTGTCAAGCACGAATGTCTAGCTAAATATTTTCAGATTTAAAATTGCACTTTTTACTGACAGTGTGCTATCACAAATGATCAATAATAGCAGCGTAACAATAATAACCAATAATCAACTGCCAATAACCAATCGATATCGGTAAATACACAGTTTGAACGCACTCATTTATTTTCAAAAATTACAACAAAAATATTACGAAACACCTTGAACAAATATGCGTTGACCATAAATGACGATGGTAATATGGAGAAAGTCAACTGGAAAAAGCAAAGAGAAAGAAGGAGAGAGATATTTCTCAAATAAAATGTATGCAAATAAAAAGGGCTTAACAATGAAAATAGTAATGCACTTACCTCCGGGATTTCATCTGGAACCTTGCCCATCCATGACATGGACAAAACGGTACAGTCACACTCTGCATTGACCGACTTTTCAAAGTGAATGTGCATTTTCCCCCTCCTTTATTAATCCTTCCTTTTTTCCCCCAATTCTCCCTTCCCTCCCACCTCAATGTCCTCTCTGTAGTTGTACAATATTGCAAAAGAAAGTCCTTTATCCGTCCTTTTTTTTTGTTTTTTGTCCTTCTTCAAGTCCTATAGAATACTCCAAGATATTTTGTTCCACCGTCAAAACTTTGTATATTTTTTTCGTGAGAATTACAAACTGCAGTTTTCGTATTTGTTCAATCTTTCAAAAGGTCTTCAAAACTCCGGAGGTTGCACGGTCCCCGTTATCTTCGCCATATCCTATAAGAAACATTCAGTTATAAATTAATTACATGTAATTTATTTTTTATTATCCATGCATAATAATAGGTAAATGCGCGTATATTTTTGTTACATTCATTTTGGTGTATTATGATTCTTTTTTTATTTATTTTTATTTTTTGTTTAATTTAATTTAAATTATTATTATTATTTTTTATTAATTAAAGTAAATTAATTCTTTTTATAATTAAGTAAATAAAATTAAAAAAAAATTAAATCAATTACATTACATTAAATTATTTAATTTAAAAAGATATTTAAGGCCTTTTTCAGCCACATGATTTGTTTCATTTTTGAATTTCCATTTACAATTTTTACCCGGCCGTTCTTCCCTCTCTTTATAAATTTTGTTTTATGTCTGTTCTTTCACCCTTTGCTTACCCTTTCCCTTGTTATTAAATATAAATAAATTTCTCTTTTTTAAATTCAATATTTTTTTTTCAATTTTGCTCTTACTTCTACCTTTCCTCTTTATTCGTTCTCCCAAAGCTCTTTCCTTTTTGCTATTTGACTCTCACTCTTCCAGATTTTTCCCGTCTTATTATTATTTATTATTTTCACTCTAGTTCTATCCGTTAGGTGCATTATTGTATTTGTACATTCTTCAAACATTTCCCTTTCTCTGTCATTCCTATGAGAGTTTCTGTACGTACATACTTTCTTCATTTTCATACTGTACTGTACCTGATTTCTTTTTCTCGACCAGCGTTATTGTGTTTGCATTCGAAATAGGAGGATAAAGTGCTCCATTTGCCGTAGTGCATACCCGTTTCACCTTCATCCTATATTTATTATTATGATTACTATTTTTCAAATATGAAGAAATCAAAGAGGTTGGATGGAGTGGCGGCTGAGATGACGCAAGTTGAAAGTAACGTTTTCCCGGGAAACACTCGTGGCTCATGGCACTTGTATGTACATATTCAGAATATATGTATGTATACATATGTGCGTGGGGAAAGGCTTGAAATATAACTTGCTCCTGTTCAAAGGGTTGAGGCCTATCAAGTTGCTCCGGCTTCATGTCAGCCTACCTTCTCTCGCTTTCCCTTTCTGTCTCTGTCCTTCTCTTCCAGCGTTTCTCTCTTCTTTTCCCTCTCTTTCTCTTATGTCTCTTGGTTCCTATCATTTTCCTTTTTCTCTGTTAAAGTCATTTCTCTCAGCTTCATTCCGTTTTTTCTCTTCTTTTATCTCTTTCTCCTTTCTCTCTCTCTCCTTCCTTCTTTTAATGCTTTTTTCTCATTCCTTCTTCTGTGGGATTGTTCTCTCTCAATTTTGTTTTGTCCCTTTTCCCTCTCTTTCTCCCTCTTCCTTGTTGGTTTTCGCATTTTCCTCTCTGAATTATTGCTGCTCTCTCTCTCTTCATATCTCCCCTTTTTCTCTGTTTTGTATTTCCCTCTTTTCTTTCTTTTCCCCCCTTTTCTCTCCTTATATTTCCCCCTTTTCTCTCTTTATATTTCCCCCTTTTCTCTCTTTATATTTCCCCCTTTTCTCTCTTTATATTTCCCCCTTTTCTCTCTTTCTTTTTCTCTTTTTATCTCCCATACTCTTTCTCTCTTTCTCCCACCCTCTTCTGTTATTTCTCTCTATCTTTATATTTCCCCCTTTTCTCTCTTTCTTTTTCTCTTTTTATCTCCCATACTCTTTCTCTCTTTCTCCCACTCCCTTCTGTTATTTCTCTCTATCGTTATATTTTCCCACTTTCTCTTTTTTTTCTCTCCCTTCTCTCTCTCCTTCTTTGTGTGTCTCTCTCTCTCTTTATATTTCTTTCTCTCTCCTCTCTATCTCCTTTTATATACCCTTCTCTTTCGCGCGCGCTCTCTGTCTTTCATTTTCTATCTTTAACTCTTCCTTTTTACATATTTCTCTCCTTTGCTGTTTTTCTCTCTATAAATTGCCTTTTATTCTCTCTTTCTCCATCTTCTCTATTTTGTTTCTTTTTGCTCTTGTTCAATTTCCCTTTTATCTTTCTCTTTCTTTTTCTATAGCTTTAACTCTCTCCTTTGTTGTTATACTTCTGTCTATGTCCCCTTCTCTCTCTCTCTCTCTCTCTCTCTCTCTACATTTATTCCTTTCGTTTTCTTTTATATCACAGCTTCTGTTTTCCTCCGTCTCTTTCTCAATATTTGTCTCTCTCCTGTCTTATTTCTCTTCTCTCTCCCTCTCTCTCGATCTCTCTCTGTCTACATCTGATCTCCCTGTCTTTGGCCAGTTATGTTGTCTCTCTTTTCTGTCTCTCTCCCTCTCACTTTTGCCCCGTATCTTCCCCAGCTCCCCGCCTTTCTCTCTGCCGGTCCGCTGATCCAGTTCTGTTTCTTTCTCTGTGCATATTTGTCCCATGATTTGATCTGATTCCTGGTATGATTATTTTTTTTAAAGAGCATCATCAGATATGCATATAGTACCCGAAAAGGTAGTACAGAATAGAATTTACAAATTATTATTGATTTGTGCCCAGCTAGATATGATTGATGGAGAAAAATGTGGAACGAGATGGTCTTCACTGATGTCCATCGTGCCTCCAAGTGAAAAACATTTTCACTATTTATTTCCTGGAAGTATATCTGGAAATATATCCTGGAAATTCCAACGAGATGAAATTGTGAGTGCGCTAAAAAAAGTCAAACTGGATTACGTATCCGTACGCCGGCCTGACCCAAAAATGTAATTGATTAACGTAACTTGCATGGTCACGATAAAGGCTGGGATTCTACAGTTATACCGGCCTTGGTATAGAAAATTAAGTAATTATTTTGGACTAATTTTAACAGACTTTCATTTCAAATTAGTGACATTTTCTCTATACGTGAACAATTCGTGGTAGCATTAAAAACAACATGCAATGCTTCGTGCTTGTCCCTTTTCTCCAGCCTCCTCTTTGACTACTTAATTATTTACGGCCATTGTTACAGAACATGTGTACATATATATAACTACATGTAATCACGAGATTTATTTATGAAGTTACAGCAAAATAATTCTATGCAATGACCCAAACCATTTAGTACGTAATCCGCCCCTATGATTCCATTTATTGAGGACACGCAACCGTTCTGAAAATGACCTTGGGGGACATTTCTTCATATATACAGAATTCTAATTGCAAAATTCCTTTGCTACAGGCCATTTAATGGCCGAGGCAGTTACTCTTTTACACGATTTGATAAATAAAAAACATCAATTCATGAAAGTATTTATTTTTGGCAAGAGAAATAGCTACAAAAAAACAAGGAGGCCCTGACGGACTGCAAAACCGCGGAGAAATAAAAACGGCATAAAATGGAGTGATCCAAAATGCCTACATTTTATCGGCAAAATGGCATGTTATTAATATTTATGATTATTTTCTCTAGATTACATTCTCATGTCTATACAAAATTGTTTGTGAAGCATTCATTTACTATATTTCCCGCAGAGGAACATCACGATATTGTGTATTGAAGCCATTGCAATTTTAAATATTTAATTCTATTTTTGACCGCACTTGATGACGGCCGTTTCACGTATTATGTCCCACAATTATGCTCGTAATACTTTTTTTTTTACTCTTTTTTAATGTAGAAACATGATGAAAATGCGAAACAATTGGCAAAAGTACCCACTTACATCTTTGCGAAATTCTCCGGACCGATTCGTCCGGAATTCCCTTCCGAGTTCTGGCACAAATTTCGGTGTCACTTCTACAAACTAATTCTCACTAAATGTCCTCTAAACTTCACAATTTATTTCCGTATTTTTTCACATTGTAGAACTTAAAAAGAAAAGATTATTTTGGCCTCCTACAAATTACTCATTCCACCGCAACAATATCCGTAATCCTCGGATCTCCGCTGCCCTGGAAGCATCCTGCACTCGGGAATTGCAAATAAAGGACGAATTTCAAATCCACACAGATGCAATATTTCCCTTTAGTTTTCTAATAATCCCACTAAAATTTCCCGTATAATTCTCCAATGAATCCTCCCTTCACCAACAGAGTCCTCCAAAAACTACAATTAAAAAAAAAACTGAGGAGCAAATCCTCCAAAATTCCATATGGTCTTCCCTCAAAATCAAAAAAAAAAATCACACAATTGATTTTGACACAAAATCCACCGTCACACAATTTTACAGGAGCAAATCTTGGTACATAAGAAATCCGTAGTGAGAATCTCGACAAGAACCACGAAAAATAAAAGAAGATATTCGGTTGTCAAAAAGATGGTTGAGAAGATTTCAAAAGAAGGGAAAAGTAGAGAAACAAGAGAGGCTTAAAGACGAAGAGAAAGAGAGAGAGAGAGACAGACAGACAAAGAGAGAGAGAGAGAGAGAGAGAGAGAGAAAACAGGACGTGTGTGAAAGAGTCGGGACCTGGAGAAAAACTGGAGAAAATACGAGGGAAACCCTGGAACGGAGGGAGTCAGTGGGGAGAGAGATAAGCATTCCATGTACTACTACTTGTGTTTTTGCCCTTATATAGCCCTCGCATGGCCCTAATACCATCCACTGCCCAAAATCTACCAACTCCGACAACTTGTGCAATGCGAAGGGGGAATCCCCCCTTTTTCCAGCCCTCCAATCTTCCCTTTTGCGCCACCTCTCACTTGCTTTCAAGACAGCCTCAGAGAGAAAGAGAAAGAGAGAGAGAGAGAGAGAGAGACCCAAGGCGAGAGAGAAAGACCGTCCTGCGAAAGTGGGAGAAAGAGCTTAGAAAGAAAGAGAGAGAGAGCAAAAGAGAGAGAGAGAGAAAGAGCTTAGAAAGAAAGAGAGAGCAAGAGAGAGAGAGAGAGAGAGAGAGAGAGAGAGCAAAAGAGAGAGAGAGAGAGAG